>JAVDBV010080208.1:0-15327 GCA_032619315.1 Piper longum | reverse complement strand
AATGAAGAAAATGCCGAGGGCGGCAACAGCAGCAGCAGTTCAGTTAGTTCGGGATGCTACCGGGTCTGCAGCCCAGTGGCTCCTCAGTAAATGCCCTTCAGAGAGTTCATGAGGAGTTCATGGATTTTTCTTTCATATGAGAGTTGCTCTCATAGCTAGTTTGTTATTAGTTATATTTTAGACAAGTAACGTTTGTTACTGACATTTTTGTACTATATGTAGGTGACGAGTACGAGGTGGATGCGCCAGCTGGACGAAGGAGCAATGAGGTCTTCTGCATACACACACATATGTTTGGTGATGATTGTTTAATATTTCGTTTATGATTTTATTATATATGAACTGATGAGAAGAAATGAAAAGCATGATGATGTGATGAACTGCTAAGGCGTGATGCCATGACGAGAAAAATGAATAGAGGGCACAGGTGGGCTGAGACCCAATAATCAGAGAAAGAGTTTACAGTATGCTAGATTTTGCATGAATAAAAGTTTTGATATATGCATATATGTTTCTGTATATTATTCTGACAGGGTGGCCCCTAATTGCATTTTTAGGGGAAACTCTGTTCGTTATATTTTAGAATTTTTATTAATTTTATCGTAATTGTATTGGTGTGTGATTTAAGGTGCTTGTCATTCATATAGTATCCTGTTAGGATTTTATGCATTCATGCATGTGCGACAAGTCATATCTTCATCTTAAGACACCGATATTGAATCCGTAAGAGTTGGGTTCGGGTTAGCCGACCTAACCGGAGCCTCTAACATGTCGGTTCGGTTCACGAGCGTGAACCGGATTTGGGGTGTTACATTGAAGGTCGCCGAATGTAACACCCCGATTTCGGTTCACTTTATAACCGAATCAGAAATGTTGTGATTGAGTCGAGTCATGTTTAAAGCTGGTAGTCGATACGACTCGATTGATCAAATAAATCGAAATAACCCTCTTGGTGTCATGAGAATTGAAGACATTGTTAAATAAACAATAAAATACATCAAATATAAATAAATGCAAGAAAGAAAATATTATGTTGAGCTCAAGTGTGTGTAGCATTTATCTGTCCTTCCACCGAAGTCGATATAGGATTTGCGAGACCTACATATATTATAAGAAAACCGTCAGTAACGAATGTTACTGGTCCGAAAAATAACTAATACAATCTGGCAAATGGGTATTCCATCACCCACGAAAACATATGAAACTTCAAGAATGCCTCACACCGGGCAGTAAGCAAACATACTTAAACAAATGCCGGCTCGCATGCACGGCTCATAATCATAATCATACATACATACAGCGCTTACGCCCTCACAGCTTCCATATCACTCGCCACTGTACTCAAATGGCAAAAGGAACAATTAAGTTAGTGCCACATATTCCGGAAATGCATTGCATTACGCAGTACCATCATACACCCGCACTACCTTATGGTTTGAAGGAATACTAGTATGGTCCATACATATCTCCGTACCACTCATTCTCTTATTAGTGAAATCCGTAACACAGTGCGTACTTATATAATAGGCTTAGGGAAGAGGCTTGTATAATAGATTTCTAGAGCTAAAGTTCGAAAACCAACAAGGGATCTCATCCTTGTAGTTTTATTAAACTTGCGTATAAAACACGGCTTAATGACTCGACATCGGAGGGATCCAATAAAACACCGCCGATGACGTCCTACGTTTAAAACACGATTAAATCTTACATGCAAGGAGTCAAGCAGAGAAGGAGAGTTCTACGGACCTGTGGTCCAAGCTCCAAGCGTATCTGCACATCTACGGCGAGCTCAAACTCTGAAGCCTACATCAGAACCCACTCCTAAGTATCCTAAGTAAAAACTAATGTCTCTATATGATGCATGCTAGTGGTGTGTGCTCATATCATCAATACATCTTAATAAAGGAAACAATGCTAACAACTTATAATTAAACACTTGGCACGCAAATCGAGACATATTAATACTAGATAATAAATAATAAATATACAAGAAACTACACTCATTGATAATTAGATAAATAATAAACACATAATCATGAACATAAATAATACACTAATGATAAAATAATAATATAATTTTACTATATACGTACACAGGTAAACACGAGTAAGTATTAGGTATACTCGTGTTGGTAAGGAAATAAATAATCAAATAATTATTAATGAATTAAATAATACTAAAATAAATAAATAAATAGTTAATATTCATTAATCACAAATAATAATAATATTTGTCATACAACACAAGAATACATAATTAATTACAAATAAATAATAACATACACATAACGAATAAATAAATAAATAAATTCTAATAAATAAATAAATAAAATTTAGTGACTATAATAAGACTAATATTCATAAGTAAATATAATATTAATAATAACAAACAATCATGTAAACATTCAACTTATATGATAAACATATTAATAAAAATAAATAAATAAATAAATAAATAATTAAAATAATAATTAAAAAAATTCATCATAAAATTCAATCATGTTAAACAATGTGAATATGAATCTAAATTAATGTATTGGTTCTCGAATTAACGAAAACGGTGCAAGAACGGGCGAAAACGGTCAAAAAATGAGCTGAACCGGACCAAACCAAGCTGGACCAGACCAAACCGAATGGCCTGAACCAACCCGGGCTGGAAAATGGGTTGGGTCGGCTGGGAGGATCGCGGATGCGGTCGCGGGCTAGTGGACGAGATCGTGGGCAGGCGGACACGGTCGCGAGTAAACGGGCTCGACGGGGGCGGCGGTGCCCGTCGCTGGAAAATGGAGACGGCGGTGCGGCTGCCGCCGGTCGGGATCGACAGAGGAGAGGATGGGGAAGGTGATAGCGGTGACGGTCGGAGGAGTCCGATAGTTGGTCGGCCGGAAAACGGTCAGAAGGGGCGGTGTCGCCGCCGGGTATGGCGACGTTGCCGGTGGCGATCGCGGCCGTGGTGGTCGTCGTGGGTTATCTCAAAATGTAGATCTTGGTGAGATGAAGTGGTGATGGTGGTCGGATTGGCTGTTGGTGGCTCGCCGTCGCCGGAAAATGGCTCGAACGGGTGGCGGCGGTGGCGAAAACCGACTCCAAAATCGTTGTCGCCAGCGACAACTGCGGCGGCTCCGGTGCTGATGGTGGGTACGAACTGATAGTCGGCGGCGAGGTGGTCACCGCCGTACCGAGGGTGTGGCCGGAGGTGGGCTGGGGTGTCGCCGGCGGCGAGTCGAAGTGGCGGCGGCGTAATAGTGAAAATTTCAAAATCATGGAAAGCCTGGAAATCAATGGATGAAGATAAAGATGGGTGGATGGCTCAGATATTGCCACGTGGCACGATCTGAAAGCTTGAAAACTCATATCCTAGTGGGGCCCACCTTTGGGTACACGCACTATAGATATGGCAACAAGTTCGGATCGAAACTGTCCGAACTCGAAACTGACTCGAGTCCTGAAATTGACTCTATAGGAGGGAATCGAGATAAGAAGGCTAAATGGGCCTCGAACACTGAACTCAATCAAACTGGGCCCACCGGGGCATAAATCGAGTGATCTAAAATTCCTATGATGCATGCAAATGATGTACCCATAAAATCCCAAACGGATACTAAACGCCGCAACGGCCTAAATCTAGGCCTAAAATCCTATCGAACTCATACAAACATATCTGTATCCATGAGTATACACTGATAACTCGTGATCTTATTATCTGCATGTCTGGCATAATCAACCACTATAACATGCTCATACGGCCATCTAGGCCCATACTCATAATCTAAAACTAGTTTGGCTCGATCTTGCTCGTACCAATTCGATATTTACCCAAATAGGGCAAAACTTAAATCGGGTAAAACCCTAACCCAAAAATGAGGTTTTACAACGAAGGTGCTCCTTCCTTCTCTACCCTTCCCTTTTTCTTCTTTCTTGCTTCTTTCTTCTCTTCTCTTCTCTCTTCTCCACACGAGCCCACCCCCCCATTTCCACATTTTTGCAACCAGGTATTTTATAGACGACGAACTCATCTCCTCTCCTTCAATTAGCTCCATTATTTACGGCAATCAAACCTCACCCAAAAATAAAAATAATAATTATTTTCTCTTAGACGGAGGAGGTTGTATGACTAGAATTTTTTGTTAGAGTTTGGTTGATATTTTGGTTATGATTTGAGAGAATTAAAGGGAGGTTTCAGTGAGATCTTTAGGGATCCATTTTTTTGTAGATTATGAAAAATTTTATAGTTGTGATGGTTATTGTCATAGGTCTAGTCCATGGGACGAGACGGGACTACGATTTGGTGGTTGTTCCTAGGGTTCCCGTGTGCAAGAGGGGTGGTTGGAGCCATTTCGGTGGTGAAAACAACTTACCACACTAATCCGTGTTGTGTTGCAGGCATGGAACCTGTTGCACGAGACTGTCGGGAGCGCCAGTACATGCTGCCTATGCGTTGGTAATGTTGTACCAAGCATGGGCCATGTCAGGACCAAGAGGACAGGTACAAGTTCATGATTCAGCGGTAGCCGGGTGCTGGTGACCGAGCACCATCGACTAGGCGTCACGAGCATGGGTCGTGCATGACCAATCAAGTGTACCGAGCAAGGACTAGGTGTGATTGATCATCAGTGCTGAGTGCATGTCGAGCGGTATTGAGCAGGTAGCAGTACCGGGTCTCGACGTGATCGGTATGTGTAGCAGCACTGGGTTGCGGCAAGTACGGGTAGCACGTGCGGTGATCGATAGCGGTACCAAGAACCAGCGCTAGCGCGTACTGGTATTTGGAGTGGTCCGAATGTTCGAGCGAGCGAGCGGTCCCGGCACATGGTGCGTGTCGGGCATCTATCGGTAGCAAGTACCGGTACGCATGAGCTGTGATCAGTACCCGATAGCGATGTGATGGAGCATGATCGGTAACTGGATATTGATGCTTGGAGCGGTACCCAGTCCTGTGCGGTGTCGAGTGCCGATGAGTAGTGGTACTCGAGTTTCGGCATTCTGGTCGAAAATTGCCACAGTGTCGTGAGGGTAGAACTCTTGGGTTCGTTTGCTGGAATTGGTCGAGCCATGGGTGGAGCTTGAGGCTAGCGGTGCAGCCAACTTGAAAATAACGATCTTGGCAAGATTCGGGATCTTCTATCCAAGGGCGAATTGGATAAATTAGAGATAAAGATGAACAAGATCTAAGGAGTATCTTGGGGAGTTCAAGATAAACACGGGCAGATAGGTACATATATCTGCTGACGTCTTCAGGGAAAGGGGATGGAAATTAGTTTTCTACACTTTGAGGAGAGAAACTCAAGTTGTGGAGAGAACGAGTGGGAGATTGTGTGGAAGTGCTGCATGGAGAAGCTCTTGTTGAGATCCAGTGCGGGCAGTGGAGTTGTTGCAGCCAGACCTTCATGTCGAAGGGCTGGAACTTCACATATTGCTTGGAGTGGTTGTCATCCAAGGGATCGAGGTACACAATACTCGTTCGGCAACCTTAGTGTTTTTCATATTTGAGTGAATTGCATGTGACAAGTCGATCCAAGGGGAGAGACTGGGGGTTGTGTTGTGAGGATTATATGTGAGAGGGGTTTCTCTTAATTCTCACAATCTTTTTGTTGGATAGGAGACCAACGTTGTGGGGTTTGCATGTCCACAATATGCAAGTAGTCAGGGCAGTGATTGCTTGCGTATTCATTTGTTCGTTGTGTTTGGTATAAAGGTTGGAATCGAGGTTCCGTAATAGACCAAAGTCAACATCGGGTTTGGTTATTTGGTCGAGTTCGGTAGGATTCCGAGAACTCGATATACCGTGGGTCGGGTAGCGGTATCGGTGGTGTTGGGTGTGCTGGGTATTAACTTGGCGTAGTGGTACTTGTGTTGGTGATATATCGGTATCGCGTGTGCGTGTGTTGATTGAGTTGAATTGTTGTTTACCGGTAGCCGATAGCCTGTTGGGCGCACTAGGCAGTTCGGGTGTGACCAGCAGTTCGGTGGTGATATATATTGGTGTTGCCGTTTTAAGGATTGCAGTGACTAGTTTTCGTTGTGTACTTGAGGTTGGCTGGTATTTTCAGGAGGGGAATGCACTGCACGTGGTGTCTTTTAGGGTGAAAAATTCTACCCTAGGGGAAGCCCCATGACAGTTATCCTAGATCACCCTCAATCTTTAAATAGAGAGAATCATGGGAAGGGTTTAGACGCTAGGTGGGCCGTCAATAGCGTTGTTCCTCTCCCCACTTGTTTCTTTTCTTCCTCATCGGTACTCTCTTCATTCTCTTCTTTTTCCTCCATACTTTTTTATTTATTTCCTCTTTGTTTGTTTCTTCACCATATTGCATATCACCTTATTGGTTGTTTATGGTCTTGTTCTTTTTGAATTTTAATTATTAGTTAAGATCATTATTTTTTTTACAATTCTAAGATTTCATTATTCATATTGTATGTAAATTAATATTGGTATTATATTAAATATTGACTCTGTAATCCCATTTCTTCTAGTATATTTATATTTGACAAATTGGTAACATCTAATTATAATGCAATTAATTATTACTTGCTATCATTTTGGTTTATTGACCTCTATATCTTTATACATTATAAAATTTAAAAATAAATTAACAAACTAGTTTGCATAGTTTGGTTTGTCAGTACGTTAATATGTGTACATAAGAGAGAAAATTATATTAGGTATATGCCTAATTAAGTAAGTTAGTAATGACATTATACTACTTGTTACATCTTTTGGATGTAACTGATCCATGTTTGCTATTAATTGTGGTTTATTTGGAAATAAGATAATAATTGCTTAAATATACTCTCTCATACAATGTACAGTTTAAATTAATTGTTATGATATTAATTGCTCCATTATATTATATATATAATACAACCATTATATTGCTATCAAACTTTTAAAATGTTATTTAATAAATAAGGCATTAATTTTATATCGTGTTAATTTATTAACTTAAAATTATTCTTTGATATGAGAATAATAAATTAATTTTAGTAAATATAAAAATTATTAAATATTTATTTGGCCAAATTAATAAGTTATCATGTGGCTTACAATTCTAAGTATTGTATTTGGTTGATGATGCGTAAACTAGATTATTAATTAATGAGTTAGAATATAGATAGTTCACATATTAGTATGTTTTAATCATTTGAGAAATTATCATTGGTTTACCCATTTTAATATTTTCTTCACTATTATATATTATTAATTATTAATTTATGGATTGATAAATCAATTGTTAATTAACTTTTATAAATGCGTTATTTTTTCTTGGTGTATGATCTTATTTAATGTCGCATCCGTGACATTCATTTAGATCTTGTCCAATAGGATCTAATCTAGTTTTTTCTCCTACGACTAGAGTCCACTTTTATAGCCCGTGCATCGGTTCAGCTTTGTTGTGATTTGAGGTCCGTATAACTATGTGAATTGTTGCATACTCCTTTTTGATAGCCTTGATCGGCCTGAGCCTAGATTCGACCATTATGTGCCGGGTGCAACCAGGGTTAAGGAATTGACTATGTCTGACATGGTGCCGCATCTTTAAAATTATTTGAAAGATAAAATACCTGCTCCTATGCTGATAGGGGTAACAGGGCGCATTGACGCAAGACGACTCATTATGCATTTGTGATACGAGAGAGTGAGTCAATGACAAATATAAGTAACTATAAGTCGTGGGCCACGTAATGTATGCGTGCATAAATGGGATTGTAGCTGGATGGGGTGGCCACTCTTCCTAATATAATTAGAGCTCAGCATAGGCTCATAATCACTAAAAGACTTGATAAATAATGATATGAAATTTATTGACTTGTTTCATTTAATTATACAACTTAGTGGTTTTATCACTAATGAGGTTTTGTAACCACAGGTGAGCAGCTTCAGACTCATGCTTAAGGGTGTGGTTGATGGTTCCCTTACCAACCTAGGTTAGAAGAATTGATGAATAAAGTTAGAACTCTTCTTCATTTTATTTAAGTTATAATTGTGACTATGAGAAACGATTTGGAGGCCGTGGGACTTTGCGTTGCGTAGTTAGTTTATCTTATGTTATTATTGCATTTTATATTTAATATAGCATGATTTATTTTATAATCAATAAATTATTAGAGATATTTGAATTTCATGTTTAATTATTTTATTTTATATCTTCCGTATTTTTGGATAACCCTTAGCTGGCTAAGGCGGGTCGTTACAGTTGCTTGATGGTGCTTTACAACTTCGACCAGCAACTTCTCGATGTTTTTTCGGTGACGGTGGGCCTATCCGGTGGTGTCTCTTGGTCAGGTTGTGTTGAAGGCACTCCCACCTCAGATCTAGTGGGCTAGAGGGTCGCCGGAGGTGCTCCTCCTTGTTCAAATAAGTTTAATGACGTGGAAGTATGCACGGTCATTACAAGTAATATAATAATAAATCTAAGTATCGTCCCACAAAAAGATAAATTTCCTTAAATTAATTAAAATAAAAAAAATTATGAATAAAACAAAAACAAGTGACCTAACTAAATCTAAGTAATAACTTTAAATTAAAGAAAAAGTTATAAAACTTGTTTTAGAGTTGAATTTCCCTTAACATGTATTTAGCCTTCATCACATCTTACTCTTATCTTTTATTCTATCGGATTGTTCATCCATGATAATTATATTACATGGTGGCTCCCATTCCTTCATGCTTCTATTATTTTGTCTCAATTTCTACCTGTCGGTGATAATTGATTAATCAACAAAATAACGCACTAAGATTTACCTTACAATCGCATACGGTGTATGTATTTCCTGACCACAACGATTAACAAGTTACAACACTCATCGTATGATGAATTATCAATAACTAATATAATTATTTTTTCCCGAAATCTAATTAAATCTCATGATTTAATAAATAAGCGATCAATCTAATCTTAGCATTAAGAACATAATAATTCAAACAATCCAATTGAATAAAAAAGTAAGAGGCTGAAACGAATTCAATTAAACCATGTTAAGTTCCATTCTTCTTTAAAACGAAATAAATAATTACTCTATAATAAAAATGGAAAATAAAATAAAGAAGAAACTAATTTTTATTATGAAAGAAAAAATATTACAAAAACTAGAATTACTTCTAAGCCAAGAGTTGAGATATATCAAATAACAAATGACCACCTCTTTATATAAAAGATAAGATTACTATTAGATACATGAATTCAAAGAGGGTGTCCAGAAATTGGCGTAGTCTAATTAATTATCATGTCCACTCAAGTCTCCAACTCTTCGACCAACTTAAATGTCTTATCAAGCTTTGTCAATACCATAAATTGTAGGCGTCAATGAGTAGGGGCCAATATCATGATCAACAATTCCAAAGTTTTTTTGTTTTCAATGGTTTTCTGCATTAAAATCCAAAATTAAACATATCTCATAAAATATTAATTAACTATAATATAACAAAAAATATCACCTAATTAATATTATTTATACTTTGGATTTAAAAAATCACATGAAAAACATGGATAAATATTATATATTTTGGGATCTTAAATCCTTAGATCTCGATGTGATATGGAATTAGATAGTTCCAATAAAATTTTATTTTGGGATCTATCGTTTTATGAATCTTGATCCAAAATTAAAAACAAATCAAATTAATCCTAAATAATCTAATATGGAGTTGCTCTTGCTCTGATGTCACTTGTTGTAACTTATTAAAAGAAAACTTAAAAAAAACTTTAACTTTAAACCAAATTATACATATGATAAAAAACCATCACCATAAAACTGTATTCTTCTTTAGATCAAATCATTAATAAACAAAATTTGATAGTAGAAGCGTACCTGAATCCATAAAAATAAAATGATTTCATTTCTTTCTCTAGTTTTAATCTTTCAAATTCAACACTAATTTCAAAACCAAATTTTCTGAACGATGAAACGTCAGAATGAAAAACTATTTGCAAATTTGGGGACCATAACCCCCTTATTATAACCTTATTTTTCATAATTTTAATTAAACTCATCACAAAAGAAAAATTTTAAAAAATGATATCTACACACATATATTGAAACTATATTTTTATTAATAACCCATAAAATTTAACTTTAATAGATTAATTAAATTTAAACCAATTTTAAGTAACAGATACATTTATGTCCAACATCCATAGATACACATGACTTTCTTTATTAATTAAATTTTCAACCACTATAATTTTATTTGTATTAATTAATTTAAACTAATAAATCTCAATTATTTCACAATTACTTTCGAAATTTTATTATGTGAACACAAAATAAAAGTGATTTTCTTGAGAATTATTGATATTTTTAGTCTCAATTTTGTGATAATTAATTTCGAAATTTTATTATATGTTTTCTTGTAGTGTAAAAGAAATTACAAATTACATGGGTATATATATAAATATACATAATTAACCGTATTACCTCTTTCAATTCTAATCCATGCATTAAAAGTTTCTTCTTCATGCACAGCACATCCAAAACATGAGATGGATGAAAGGGACATAGTCCGGCAGAAAGCAGTCGACGCATTCATTATTTCTGAACGAAGCGAGTTCATGGTGCAGATTCATGTCCTCCCTTTGCTTGTGGTGAGCCGACGGGGAACAATAATCATAGTCCGAGAGAGACAAACTCCACCATAGCCATGGACACGAGGAAATACATTCGCCATCTACCCCAGTGGAATGGAGATGCTTTCAATATAAGATTGAGGTTGACGAATTTCAGCATTCAATCAGACGGACAGATTTGGGGATTTGGTGCCAACTGGGGTTAGATGTTCCGTCGGTGCCATATTCGGCACGTTGCAGTTCTGAGCTTGTGGATTTTGTTGGAAGAGATTCATGAGCTTAAGTTCTTGTTCAGACTCAATGGGTATGTGGCCTGGAATGGGATTTTGCCGTCCCTCCGGACACTGCAGCAAGTTGCTTGTGATCAAGGTGTTGCACGTCGTCGAGGTGACGACGAAGAAGAAAAGAAGTTGAAGAAGAAGAAAGGTGGGCTGATTAGGGGGTGTGCCCTAATTTGAGTGGGTATTGCGTGTGCTCCATGGGGAGCGTACACGAGTCTCGTTCCCCTAATTTAGGTGTTGGAGTTATGTGAATAGATCAAGCTGATCAAGTGTGCCCTAAATTTAGATGTTGTTCGGAAAGTTAGATATGTGAAAATAAATTAAACTGCTAATGTTTTCTTGTAATAAAACAAATGTGAATTTTAATGATTTTGTAGTAGTTATATATATATGGGAAAGTTGGTTTTTTATTGTGTCTAACAAAAGTAACTAACTAAAGGAGAAAAGTTTACGTGAGCAAAGGGATGAATATTTTCCTTCCCAAACCTTTAATATGGGCTGTCCAATTACAATGACAACGTAAATTTGATGATTGACAAAAAAACCAACCCTCTCTTCCTCCGTTGCGGGAGGCCATGCATCTCTAGCCGTCCTTGGCTGGATCTGACAGCCTAGCCCCTCTTTATTTACAAAAAAAGGGCTTCCAGCTAGATTCGGCTTTGGATAACTGGAGCTGGCTGACGACCCAATCGGATCTAGCCTCGTGGCCAAATCTGGTCGTTCATAGGTATTAAAGTAGGATTAAGTTGAGGGTTTTTGCAATCTACTCACCTTAGAAAATTCGTCCTCGAAATTCTTATACTTAGCTCATAGCTAACGGCCTAACTAACAACCTCTTTACCCCGTGGCCAGTTGCTTAGCATATGTCCATAGTCTAACCCACTATCTAATATGAAATTAGGTTGGTTCTCATACTATCTGTGACGACCCGATTTGAAGTACAAATTAAATTACCTAAGTCATTATTTCAAAAGTGATTAACTGAAGTTGAAGATTTATATTCAATTTCTATTAATAAACTGATTCTTATCCTATTAGCTATTGTGTAAAACCCTAACTAGAGTCAAAATTTTACATTAGTTAACCAGTCGGTTCAGTCATCGGTTCGAGTCGAGTTAGTTTCATGACACGCGTGCTGAGTTGAGTCTAACCATGCATTATGAGCGATGAGGGCCAAGTGTACTCGAGTATATAATGATAATGTTAGAAAAATAATAAGAAATAAGTTATCAGAGTATATGATATTGTGCAATTATTTTCTTTTGGCCGAATAACGCATTAGGATGCGTTATATAGTAGTTTGAGTAGGTTATTAGTTATTGAACATGTCATTTTAGTAGAAGGAGAGATAAATGCTAGACATACTTGAGCTCAACGCAATTATTTTCTTTCATATTTTATCTATATTTGATTTGTTTTCATGCATATTTAGTAATGTCTTTCATTCTCGAAATGCCAAACGGGTTATTTCAGTCAATATTATTAATTGAGTCTTATATGTTAGCAGCTTCGACATAACTTGTCTTGATCATAATATTTCTAATTCAATTCGTAGGTGAACTGAAATCTGTGTGTTAGAGATTGGTATCAGAGCAGAAACAATTAGTTGTTATACTAATAACTTATGCTTTGTTGTAGCATAACTAAATCTATTATCTACATGTCAGGCATACTCAGCTTCTACAACATGCTCATACGGCCATCTGGACGCCATACTCATCGTCTTAGAATTGGTCTGACTTGAACTCACTCAAACCGACTCGAGACTAACCCAGACCGGGTAAAACTACAAGCGGGTAAAACCCTAACCCGAACGTGGGGTTTTACAACCTCTCCTCCTTATAAAAATTCCATCCCGAGAATTTCTCACATCAACTGCAATCGAAGGACTCAATTGAAGATACCACTGAGTTGGCAAAACTAAAGCTGTTGAGCTATGATTTGGAGGGTAGCTCTCCCTCAAAATTTGGCTACATACAACCGAAACGGACAAACATGAAGATGGAACTCTAAACACCGACGAAGATAACTAGCTCCTTACTAATTTGGCTAGACAGGACCACATATGTTGGAATCATTTAGCTATACTGATCCCTAGGTCACTGTAAATTATTAGGACTGAAATGCAATGATCTCGGCAAGAAAAAACCTAGGCTCACTCCTAAGGACTTACTGAGTGGTCAAGCAAGTACTAGAAAGTATTGCAGGGTACTAATTTGAGCTATATCAAGAAAAACTATGTTGTGAGGTATGTAGGGGTGGGTGTCGGTATGTTGGACATTGGACACGGCATTGTCCAGGGCAAAAAGTTAGTCGTTCATGGTTAAAATTTTTTGGTCAAGCCGGTCACAGTCAAAATTCTATCCATATAGAAAATTATTTTCATATCATATTTATTTTATTATCTAATTATTTTTTCATTATAAATATTTTTTTTTCTTATAAATAACTAATATCTCATTTATATAATCATTCTATTTTATTTTTCTTAGTTTCTCTCGTGTCAATTAGCATAAAAATTAATTTTTTTAAAAAAATATTTGAATAAAGAAATATTATATTATAATAGTAAAATTCAAAAAATAAGATTGATGTGAAATCTATGGCTAGATGTGCGTCAAATAAGCCTTCTATTGGAATTGAAAGTTCATTAATTGGTCTTATTGAAGGCCTATACAGGAGATTAGAAGGAGTTAATAAGTTGATGATGAAATGTTCATCAAAGAAGCCAACACAAACTGATTTAAAAATTATTTAGATGAACCAACTATTCTTTTTGTGGATAGAGAAGATGAGCAATTTGATATATTATTATGGGAGATATTGAACATAATAAAATATCTTATTTTGGAAAAAAATGCTCAAAGATGTTTTAGCCATTCCTATGCCAATTGTCACCTCCGAATTGACATTTAGTATTCAAGAATAAATAATTGGCTCAACTAGGAATAATTTTGGCCTAAAAATACTTGAAACTTTAATATGTGCCCAAAATTAAGGAGTGAGTATGAAAGTAATTCATATTTTATATCTAAACACTTTCTATTTTT
This sequence comes from Piper longum, assembly GCA_032619315.1. Classification (NCBI taxonomy): domain Eukaryota; kingdom Viridiplantae; phylum Streptophyta; class Magnoliopsida; order Piperales; family Piperaceae; genus Piper; species Piper longum. The sequence continues at coordinate 1,431 of JAVDBV010080208.1, read as the reverse complement.
GATATATTTCTTAACATATGTTCTTCTCTTACTACTATATATTTTTTATTTGTAGAGAAACAAATAAGTTCATCATCAAATTTGTTCGGAACAATGAATATTGAAGAATGAAAAGATATTGATGATGTTGCTAATGGAGATAGTATTCCAATATTTTCATGTCTACAATGACCATGTGAGAATGTTATATTTAGTTTTTACTCTTTTAATATTTGTAAAATATTTTAACAAGTAATTAACCCCTTTGTATATTTTTTTCATGTAGGTGAGCTATATTGGATGAAGAATCAACTACTAGAATATTTTTTTTTGAAGTATATGTAATATTGGACTACATTTTGATGTCAAAGATTACTTTAAAACTTCTCGATCATAGATAGTTAGCATAGTCAATTATTATAGTTAGTATGCTCATGTAGTGCACTATCCATGACCATGTTAGCATAGATCTATGATATCTCCTTCATTTGCCTTCATAAAAATGTGATCTTTATTTCATTGCATCCCTGATTCATGTAGCTTCAAATCCATATGCATTTTGCCTATGTTCGGTTGTATTGTATTGGAAATGTGGTGTAAATGCCATGTTTAGGTTGCTCTAAAATGATTCCAGTTCTACGACACTTGTTCTATGATCTATTGCATGTTGTGGTGATGTTAGATCATGAAATGCTTTTGCTTGTGTTTATACTTAGATGTTAGCTACACGCCCCTGAAATTTCATGCTAATTAGACATCATTAAGGATATGAACATCACTCCTAATCAATGACTATGCACCGTATTCTACTATTCTAGTGAGATAGTGGTAATGGTTGATTTTGTAATGATCAAATCAACAAATAAGAAACTTGATAAAATCCTGTTCAAATTAAGCTATGTTTCAATAATTATCAAATTGAAATCTTCTAAATTTAAGCTTGATCTGAACTCATTTTGGTAATTTAATAAATCCATTTTCTAGAGTGGTAGGGAAGCCGGGTTTAATCCTAATTTTTGTCTCCCATTTTAAATTCAGTTCATAGGATAAATGGGTGTAAAATTCATTGAAATGTTGCACATGCGTTTATTTAGAAGCCCACTTTGCCCACGTATATCTTCAAAGCAATTGTATACCTAGAAAGCCCATTAGGATTTTTTCTTTTATTTCACGTAGGCCTAGTTTTTGGAGACTAGGACTATTATGTCAGGAGCCCATAGGAATTTTTTTTAGAATTTAGGCCTATTTGAAGGTCACAAACGAGCCCACTAATTCAGGTCTGCATCTCAAGCCCATGAAATCCAGCAATAGTCCGACAAATAGATGGACTCAAGGACCTAGTGAGCCCATTGATCCACCCAACCATAAATATTAGGCTTATGCCTTAGTCCATTAAGATTGAACCCACTAAATATTAGCTCAATCAAGGCCCATTTAGGCTTTAAGAAAATT
>JAVDBV010080207.1:0-12161 GCA_032619315.1 Piper longum | reverse complement strand
CGGTTCGGTCGCCGGTAGCATTTCCGGGTCGGTTCAAGGGTGAACCGAGTCGGGGTGTTACAAAGAGATCCTCACATCACCATATATAGAGTGATATACATACATAGTCGAATTTTCTCAGCTTAGTGTACTCTCTCGACACACTTGATGTCAAACCACATGTCAATGAGACACCTAGTTAGAGTCCTAGAGGAATGAGACCAGTTTTCACGAGAGATCCAGCCTCTTTCCATGTCACCAGAGATGCCAGACAGTGTCGAGCCTTCACCTGAGTATTTTTATACTTACCCTTCCAGATATACCAGTCTTACTTTCTCTTTTCTAAATGGTTGAGATGAGTAGACATTGACCAGTGTATGTGCCACTGACTAGATGCAGATTCCATAGTTCCATGCAGAGTATGCTTTCGTACTCCTTGAGACAAGTTGTACATGTACAGGTGTTTTTGCTGTTAGTCCATCACAGAGAGCCCCCTTTAGCAACAGTTAGTGGTGGTATAGATAGCTACAAGAGTCATAACATGCAATATAGTCTAGCAGCTATCCTTGTTCCATTATGGAATAGAGTGAGATATTTGACTTTGGACTAAGTTAGCTAGGACCTGGTCAGCAATTTGGTTTCTCTTGCAGGGATACCTAAGTGTTTGACCTAGACTAGAAATGGTGAACCATACAGCCCATTAGTATATACCCTTACTTGGTACTAGAGTTCACCATATGCTAGCAGAACTTCTAGGACGCCTTAGTATATCTATAGGACCTGGAGTAGAGTGCCCGGAGGGTACACGTGGTTGATCTGTTACATTAATGAGGATCTAAGAAACATGGGTAGATGTTTAGCCGCATACCTCGCACTGACATAGATTTTTTCTTGATGTAGCTCAGACTATTACCTTGCAGTACTTTGGAGTACTTGCTTGACCACCCTTTGGAGTGAACCTAAGCTTTTTCCCATCGAGGTCATTGCATTTCAGTCCCCATAATTTGCAGTGACCCTAGGAGCTAGACTAGTCAGATGATTCCAGCATGTATGATCGGTCCCGCCATATGATTTTAGTATGTATGGTCAGTCTAACCAGATAATTCCAGCATCTATGGCATCTTTTGCTAAATGATTCGATCACGAGTAATCCGTCCAACCAGATTATTAAGGAGCAAACGAGCTTCATCAGTTTTTAGAGTTTCAGCTTCATGTTGGTCCATTTGGGCCATGTGCACTAGCTTTCAAAGGAAAGATACTAGTTTGCTAATGGGATGACATCTTCAGTTGAGTCCTCTGATCGCACTTGATGTATAACCTAGCTCCGGGTAAGGTTTTTTCCAGCTTGTAGTGTGCCCAGTTGGTCCAGTCTCAAGTTAGTTCAAGCGAGTTCGAGGTAGACCAATTTTTTAGAATATTAGTACGGGGCCTTGATGGCCATATGAGTATGTTATGGTGGCTGAGTATGCCTGACATGCAGATGATAGTTTTAGTTAAGCTAAGCAGAGCATTAGTTATCAATATATATATATATATATGAAGAATACATATGATTTTATTAGTTAGCCATGGTTTTAGTCTTAGATATAGGTAGTTGCAACGTTTAGTATCCATTTGGATCACTTGATTTTTCCCCTTTAGGCCCATCTTAATTGAGTTCAGGATTTGAGGCCCATTTAGATTTCTTGCCTCAATTCCCGGACTTGAGTTAGTTTTGATTTTGGACGGTCTCGATCTGAGCTTTCCGTCCATAGGGGCCCCACTAGGCCACAAGTTGTTGGACATTCTGATCGTGCCACGTGACACGTCAGCCCTAGCACTCACCATTCGATTTTCAATGACTCCCACATTTTCAGAGCTTTACACGCATAGCACCGCCACCACTTTGGCTCACCGTCGGTGAGTCTCCGGCTCACCCTCTGGCCACCGGACCAGCACCCCCATGTCCGACTTACGGCTGGCTTTCTATTTGTACCTTTCACGACTGCTGGCGATGGAGTTTTTACAACCGTTTCCCCCCTTGCCACCATTTGGGCCATGTTCTGATGTCAGCGAGCCAATTCCAGCCTATCCGACCACCCACACAGCTTCATCTTACTGAGATCTCCATTTTGAGACCACCCACGACCACCACCATGGTTGCGATTGCCGCCGGCGATGCAGCGGCACCCGTGGCGATTCATATAAAATTTTCCAGCAAGCCAGTGGCCGGACTCCGTCGATCGTCACCACCAGCACCTCCCCCTTGACACCCCCTGTTGATCCCAGATGGTGGCAACCCCAGCCTTGTAGTTGTCGGCGTTTTTTGGGGACATGCACTACTACCTCCTGTCCAGCCCATTTGCGGGTGTAGCATCCGACTCCACGCGACTTGTTTGTCTGGTCTTTCCTGTGTCTACCAGCCCCCCAGTCTATGCCAGAGTCCTCCAGTCTGAGCCCATGTCTGTATCCATCATTCTACTTCATGTCCTCCCAGTCAACCCACATTTCCAGCTAACCCAAATTGAGTTGGTTCAGCCCATTTGACTCGGTTCGGTTCAACTTGGTTCGGTCAGACTCAACTCATTTTCAGCAGCTTTTCAACTGTTTTTGGTAATTCGAGAACCACTACATTAGTTTGGAAGCATATTCACAAGATTTAGCATGTTTAGATGTTATGATCATTTTTCTTTATTTATTATTTTATTTATTTACTTATTTATTATTATCCATTTCTTGTTATTCGTGTATTTGTTGATTGTAATGCATGTTTGTATGATTACTTATTATTTTTAATGATATATTTACTTATTACTATTAGTCTTAGTTATGTTCACTAAATTGTCTGTGTGTGTGTGTGTGTGTGTGTGTGTGTGTGTGTGTGTGTACACCTATTTGTTTGTTTGTGTGTATGTCATTATTTGTTTGTATTTAATTATGTATTCTTGTATAGTATAACTATGATATTATCATTATTCATGATTAATGAGTATTATCTATTTATTTATTTATTTATTTAATAATTTAATTATTTATATATATACTAACATGAGTATGTATGGTATTTACTCGTGTTTACCATGTATTTATATGGTATAATTACATTATTATTTTATGATTAGAGTATTATTTATGTTAATGTATTTATTATTTATCTAATTACTATGAGTGCATTTCCTTGTTAGAATTGTTTTCTTTATTACGATGTATTGATGATGTGAGCACACACCACAAGTATGCATCATATAGAGAAGTAAGTATTTTACATAGCAGTGGGTTCTGATGTAGGTTTCGGAGTCCGAGCTCACCGTGGATGTGCAGACATGCTTGAAGATTCGACCATTGATCCGTAAGACTCTCCCTTTACATAATCTTTGTTTAACTCCCTTCATGTTGGGTTTAATCATGTTTTAGGCTTAGGATGGCATTAGCGGCATTTTATCGGATTCCTTTGATGTCGAGCCATTTAACTATATTTTCTACACTTGTTTAATGAAATTACAAGGATTAGATCCCTTATTGCTTTTCGAACTGAAGCTCTAGAAATATATTATACAAGCCTCTTCCCTAAACCTATTTTATAAGTACATGCTTTCTTACGGATTTCACGAATAAGTGAGTGAGCAGATGGAGATGTATATGGACTGCAATAGTACTCCTTTAAACTTTGAGGTAGTGCGGAGTATGAGGGTACTGCATAATGTGACACATTTTCGAAATTTGTTACACTAACTTAACCATTCATTTTGCCACTCGAGTACCGTGGTAGGCGCAATATGGAGGATGTGAGTGCGTAAGCGTTATATGTATAAATATGAATATTAACTGTGTAAGAGCGCTGACACTTGTTTATGTATGTTTGCTTTTGTAACGACCCGCCATTTTTTACAATAGTGTGGGTCAAGCTGGCCAGGTGTTACTTAAAAATTAAACCAAACCAACCCTGTAATGACCAGCCCTAACCAGATCGGGTGTTACTTATACGTTACATGATTTCTATTAAAGCTATAAGTATAACTCATTCAAAGTAAACTATGTTTTAAACAAGACATAATAATAATCGTCCCACAGTCTTGGACCATTTCCTATAGCCACATTTATAACTCAAATAAAATAAAAAGGAAGTCCGATGCATTATCATTTTCTCTGAACCTTGGCTGGTAAAAGCTCCACCAACCCCGCTTTCAATCTATGCCCGAATCTACACATCTGCGGAGGCAATTCTGCGTTATTGATAAAACCACTAAGCCATATAATTAAAGAAACAAGTGAAATATACTCCCTGTTCTTATTTCAAAAGTCTTTTAGTGAAGTGCACCTATACCGAGCTCTTATAATGCAGGGAGGGTGGCCGCCCATCCCGCTACAATCCCATGCATGAGCTCAGACACTATGTGACCTATGGCCTGTGTAGTTACCGATATTTGCCATTGGCTCACCCTCTCGGTATCACAAGTGCATAATGAGCCATCTGTCTGACATCCCCTTTCGGCATGGGGGCAGGTTTTCAAGTTCAGGATTGTCGCCGCACGACAACGACTCCCTATTTCACGGGTGCTGCCTCATGTCGTGGGTGGTGCCTCGTGACAGAAACTCTCTATTTCGCGAGTGCTGCCTCATGTCAGAGACTCCATATTTTTCTTACAAGTAAATTTAAAAGTGTAGCCCCGTGTCAGACTGAGTCAATTCATTGACCCCGGTTGCACACGGTGCATGATGGTCGAATCTGGGCTCAGGCCGACCAGGGTTGCCAGAAGGGAATGTACAACATTTCAATAATTATACGGACCTGTGGTCCAAGCTCCAAGTACATCGACATGTCTACGGCAAGCTCGGACTTCGTAACCTACATCGAAACCCACTGCTAGATAAAATACTAATGTCTCTATATGATGTATGCTTGTGGAGTATGCTCATATCATCAAAATTGTTTGTACAGTCATGGTAGATTGGCTATAACTCTAGCTCTCCATTGTAGTTTTGCATGATATTACTTATATATTGTTCATAAGAGGTAGATCTACAATGTCAAATTATCATTTTTCTCTTATTTTGGCCTGTATCAACATGTATGAGAGCCAAAATTGGAGAAAGGTGGCAGATTTATGGCTTGCACTAGCTTATCTGTCATTTTCTTTGATTTTCTCTCATGTAGGTAGCCTTTACATTCAAATTTTGGCATGACTATTGTGTTAGATGTTGGCTATGTCTATCAAGATAAAATAACTCCATTAAAGGCCTAAAAAACCCATAATTGTTGTATGTGTATGCTATATTTTTTGTATGCTTGGCTATATTCTGTATTTGTACTCCTGGTGGAGCCCATAAATTTTTTTATAAGATTTGTATAATTTTATGAGAACTCCCTAATTGTCTACTATAAACGTGTAAAATTTGGGGTTAAGAAAAATTCATTTGGGTGGTTAGCTAGCTCGGAATTTGAGAGTTTATTGGGATGAAGGGGGTAACCATAATTACCTAGCTTCGGTTCCAAAATTTCATGAGCCTAGTGTGGGTGATCAAATTTTATAAACTTTCACCTAGAATTAGGATGTTTCTCAACAGCATCTCTATAAAATTTCAGGGTCATTGGTTGGGTAGGTAAATAATTCTATAAGAATTTACCAGGCCACTTAGGTCCAACTAGCTTTGTTAATCCCTTGGCTAATTTATACCATTTTTTAGCTCACTTAGGCCCAATTGCATAGGCCTGGACTTGATAATTTATCAGGCTAAAGCCCACAATGTTGGCTAACCATCCCCTTTTACCTAGGCATATTTAGAGTCTTCAAGCTCATGAATGAGACTTAGGAATATTGGTTCGTTTTGTGTACCGTGCATATGTGGTGTTACCTCGTTTTGCTTGCCGATGCGATTCGATCTTGATTCGGGTTTCATCTTCTTGTTAAAATACAATAGATGAGCTTGCCAATTTAGGCCAAGGAGTTTCACCCATCTAGGTCTATAGGAGTCTTCTGCTTCATCTAGGTCCCCAACTTGGAACTCTAGGTCCTTCCTTCGAGTATCAGCATAACTTTTCTGTCGATCCTGAGCTGCCTTAAGCCTTTGCTGAATGAGTTGTAATTTTTCAGCTACTTCTCTCACCATCTCTGGCCCGACTATAACCACCTCGGTAGACTCCAACCAGCATGATGGGAATCTACAGGGCCTACCGTATAAAGCTTCAAACGGTGCTATTCCTATACTGGCTTGATAAGAGTTATTATAGGTGAATTCAGCCAAGGCTAAGTGCTTCTCCCAATCTCCTCCCCCGTCAAGGATGCAAGCTCTCAACAAATCTTCCAAAGTATGAATAGTCCTCTCACTTTGATCATCAGTTTGGGGATGATATGTTGTACTTAGCTTGATTTAGGTCCCCATAGCTTTTTGAAAAACTTCCCAGAAATGTGAAGTGAATAGAGGATCTTTGTCAGAGACTATCTCCTTTGGAATCCCATGCAGCTTGACAATATTATCGACATATAATTCTGCTAGGTATTCCGTCATCCTTATTGATTTTGTGGGGATGAAATGAGCTGCCTTAGTCAGATGGTCCACAACCACCCACATAGAGTCATACCTTTTCAGAGTCCTTGGGAGTTTAGCAATAAAATTACAAGTGACACACTCCCATTTCCAGGTAGGTATTTCCAAAGGTTGTAATAATCCACCAGATAGTTGACAAGTCTGACATTTAGAAACAAAATGCACCACATCTCTCTTCATCCCAATCCACCAATAGGTTTGTTTTAAGTCTTGATACATCTTTGTAACACCAAGGTGTATTGAGAACTTCGAGCGATGGGCCTCCTCTAGAATATTCCACCTCAGTGCATCATCGTTGGGTACACATAACCTCCCTCTAAATCTGATTACACTGTTGGAATCTGCTACCATGTCAGGAGTTTGTTCAATCTCATTCAGCTCCTCATCCTCCATTTGTGTCAGCTTAACTCGGTCAACCAATTCATTGGAGATAACAAGGTTTGCCAGTAATCTTGTTAGTCGTTCCACTGGGTTAATAGCCACCACTTCAGCTGACATAGTTCAAAGTCTAGCTAGCTGTTGAACCTTGTCCACCTTGCCCTTCTAACTCAAAGCATCGGCTACAACGTTCGCTTTCCTCAGATTGTATAAAATTTGGAAGTCATAGTCCTCAAATATTCTATCCACCGCCTCTGTCAAAAATTTAGGTCATTTTGTGTGAAAATATACTTCAAACTCTGGTGATCAGTAAACACTTTGAACTGGGCTCCATACAAGTAGTGTCTCCAAATATTTAATGCAAAAACCACCGCTGCCAGTTCCAAGTCATGGGACGCATAATTTTACTCGCGAATCTTCACTTGGTGTGAGGGGTAAGCCACCACCTTACCATCTTGCATCAGGACACATCCCTACCCTACCAGAGATGCATCACTGAAGACCACGAATCCTTCATTGCCATTTGGCAAGGTTAAGACTGGTGCAGTAGTTAGACTCTTCTTCAAGATTGGAAACTCTCCTCACCCTTGCTACTCCATTCAAACTTGACTCCTTGCATGTGAGCTTAGTCATTGGCAATGCCACCAAGAAAAAATCTTTAATGAATTTCCGATAGTATCCTGCTAGCCCAAGGAAACTTTGGATATCGGTGACTGACTTGGGTTATGGACAATCAATGACTGCTTTTACTTTTGATGGATCCACTACAACTCCGACCTTTGAGATAATATGTCCGAGGAAATTCACCTTAATCAGCCAAAAGTCACACTTTGATAGTTTGGTGAACAGTTGATTCTCCCTCAGGACTTGAAGATCAATGGATAGGCGTTTCACATGGTCCTCCTCATTATTTGAATAGACCAAAATGTCATCCACAAACACGATAATAAACTTGTCCAAGTATGTGTGGAATACCGTGTTCATCAGTGACATAAAGGCTGCTGGTGCATTTCTTAGACCAAAAGGCATAACCCGAAACTCATAATGTCCATATTGAGTTCAGAAAGTCGTTTACTATATATCAGTTTCCTTTACTCGCAATTGGTGATATCCAGACTGTAAGTCTATTTTAGAGAATACTACGGCTATTGTCAGCTGATCTAATAAGTCATCAATCCTCAGTAAGGGGTGCCGATTCTTGACTGTCACTTGATTGAGTTGGCGATAGTCAATACATAATCGAAGTGAACAGCGAATTCTGGAAAGTACTGTCCATTGAAAGCTGTTACAAATTCTGCCCATGAGATGGATGAGATCTCATGGTGATAAAAGGTGGTCTTTTCCATGGATTTCCACTAGTAAGATGCTTCCTCCTTAAGCATGCATGTTGCCAACCTCACTTGATGGTGGTGGGGCATAGATAGAGCTCTAAACGCTTTTTCAGTAATGTCTATCAAACTCTCCACCTTCGTTGGATATATTCCTCCAATGAATACCTCAGATCCATTCTTTCGGAATTTTTCCAACAGTATAACGGTCACTATCATCCACAGCTGGCGGCACCACCTATCAGACTACTACCGGTGGCACTGGGTTTGGATGCTCCCCTCACTCACCCGGGTCAGCTAACCCTGCCCGCCCTTGGGCACTCCCCTGATCAACATCTAGGATGTTACTAGGACCCACTGCCGAGTTTAAGGCTCCATTCCCTGCTACCACTCCTGGTAACCGCTGAATCATATTCTAAACCACAGAATTTATATTCTCCGAAGCTTACACTAGTCCCTGTATGGCCGTCAGAATCTGGCCCAACACATTCTCTATGTTCAAGTCTGATTGCGCCGATCGGCTTGACTGTCTACGGTTGCCTGTCATCTAAAATATAAAAAATTGTCCCGTTATGGTTCATTCATATGTTTATTTTTTCCAGCTAGTATTATTGATTATTATTATGATTATTATTATAATTTAAGCATTGTAACTCACATGCATAGCTAAAGTGGGGCACACTGTCCCATGACACTGTTATCCATATTGCAGAGGTGTCCCATACCACCCATACGACATAGATAACACTGCTGATTGTAAAGGCATCCAATATACGCTCATTGGTTTAGGTGTCACATGCACCTAGCATGACACATAAGTGACACACCGTCCCATACCGGTGTTATGCTTAAAATCTTAATTTTAATTATTACTTAGGTTTGTTAGCGAATACACTCATTCCCTAATAACATACAACACTGAGAAAAGATAAATATTGGACTTTTCAACAAGATAATTGAGTCATAAGATGTGAGCTTGTGCGAAACTTGGCTCTGATACCACATGAAACGACCCGCTATTTTTCACAATAGTGTGGACCTAGCTGGCCAGGTGTTACTTAAAAAATAAACAACAAGTATAACTCATTCAAAGTAAACCATGTTTAAAATAAGACATAATAATAATCGTCCCACAGTCTTGAACCGTTTCCTATAGCCACATTTATAACTCAAATAAAAAAAAAAGAAATTCCAACGCATTATCATTTTCTCCGAACCTTGGTTGGTAAAAGATCCACCAACCCCGCTCTCAATCTATGTCCATACCTACACACGTGCGGAGGCAATTCCGCATTAGTGATAAAACAACTACGTTATATAATTAAAGAAACAAGTCAAATATGCTCCCTATTCTTATTTCAAAAGATTTTTAGTGAAGTGAGCCTATGCCGAGCTCTTATGATGCGGGGAGGGTGGCCGCTCATCCCGCTACAATCCCATGCATGCGCACACACGCTACGTGGCCCACGGCCTGTAGTTACCGATATTTGCCATTGGCTCACCCTCTCAGTATAACAAGTGCATAATGAGCTGTCTACCTAACATCCCCTTTCGGCATGGGGTTTTCAAGTTCTCGATTGCTGCCTCGTGTCGTGGGTGCTGCCTCGTGACAGAGACTCCCTATTTTGCTGGTGCTGCCTCGTGTCGTGGGTGCTGCCTCCTGACAAAGACTCCCTATTTCGTGGGTGTTGCCTCATGTCAGAGACTCGATATTTTTCTTACAAGTAAATTTAAAGGTGTGGCCCTGTGTCAGACTGAGTCAATTCCTTGACCCTGGTTGCACAAGGTGCATGGAGGTCAAATTTAGGCTCAGGCCGCCCAAGGCTGCCATAATGGAATATACAACGTTTCAGTAATTATACGGACCTGCTTAGCTTGTACGTAATCCCGCAGCTGCGACCACGATCTCAATCTGAACGAGAGCATAAAATTACACATAAGTATAATTTTATTTGTGTAGAAAATGCATGCAACTAAATGATTAATCTATCTATTAAATTTCGACAATATAATATGCCACATTAAATAATTTATTTTAGAACCGGAATTTATTATTATTATTTGTATCATCCTAATTTAAGGATATCACTAATACAATTATTTGTAATTTATCTAATTCAGTAAGGTTCAACCCTTCCTTATTTAATTATGTTATTTCGTAATTTCTACACTTTTATATTTTATTAACCTATTTTTCTGCCTTACTAATTTGTTATTAATTTTTTTAATTGCCAAATATTAATTTAATATGGTAAAAGTGACATCTTTATCTTATTTATCATTTATAACCCTCTAATTTAATTTAATTGCTTTTAATAAGCTAATTAATTATTGACCGGTTATCATGACCGTATTTTTATTATTTATGGCAATTTCGTATAATATTTTTTTAATTAGTTTAGCAATTTTTAACCTCAATAGCATTAAAATAATTATCTTTAAAGATTTATTACGAGTTAGTTTTATTTTAACTCCATCCGGTGTCGATTCAACCCTTATTTACGAAACTGCCACTCTTTCCAACTCTCTTCTTTTCCAAATAGTAGCCGCCCACTTCGCCACCGCCGCCGCAGTTCTCCTCCGGCCGCCGTCAATTGTTGCCGGCCACCATCCATCGTCACTCCCCAGCTCCGCCGTGCCGTCACCGGGCTGCCCTGGCCAAACCCGACTCTTTTTCAGCTGCGCGACGCCAACAGCGCCGTGCCTAGCTGCGTGCTCGTGTCACTGATTAAATATTTGATGCATTAAGATCATCTGATCGGGCCGGCAAGCGTTGGTGCCCCGATCAGATGTTTTCTTAGGTACCCTCAACCGTCTAGAAATCCTTCCCGACCGAGTTGGACTCCGATTGCTGCCCACGTAGGCCGAATTTCTTCCTCAACCGCCGTCCCTTGTTTTCGCCACCGTTAATTCAGGTCAGCCTCCAACTCCATGGAAATTCGGTCATGACTGGTCAACCACGAGAGTCGTCCTCCCATGTCGAATCGTTCACCGCCATGATCCCCGGCAAGGAGGTCGTCGGTGGTACTGTTCCGGTGGTAATTAATTTTTGTTATTGATTTAAAATTGTAGTACCCATGATTATTAAAACTTATTATCAATGCAATTAAACTTATTATCCATCTAAAATATGCATGAATGAAAATTAAGAAGAAGAAGCAAAGAGGAAAATACCTGAGGAAGGAGGAAACCGGCGTCTGACAACATGAAATAATGTGAATGAAGCCCCCCCTACCCCTTATATAAAAATGAAAAATGACATCCTTTCACCTAATATGGCTAGGGTATGTGAAAATATACCAACGCCTGTATTTTATTTAACCGGGTAACTGGGTGAACGATATGTTTTGTAAAACCCCATTTTTGGGTTAGGGTTTTACCCGATTTAAGTTTTCCCTATTTGGGTCAGTATCGAGTTGGTTTGAACGAGATCGAGCCAAACTTGTTTCAGATTATGAGTATGGGCCTAAATGGCCGTATGAACATGTTATGGAGGCTGAGTATGCCCGACATGTAAATTATAAGATCACGAGTTATCAATTTATGCTCAGCTATACAGATTTGTTTGTATGTGTTAGACAGGATTTTAGGCCTAGATTTAGGCCGTTACGGCGTTTAGTATCCGTTTGGGATTTTATGGGTACATCATTTGCATGCATCATAGGAATTTTAGATCACTCGATTTATGCCCCTGTGGGCCCAATTTGATTAAGTCCAGTGTTCAAGGCCCATTTAGCCTTCTTACCACGATTCGCTCCGATAGAGTCAATTTCAGGACTCGAGTCAGTTTCGAGTTCGGACGGTCTCGATCCGAACTAGCCACCATATCTATAGTGCGTGTACCCTTATATGGGCCCCACTAGTCCACGAGCTGTCGAGCGTCCAGATCGTGCCATGTGGCATGATCAGAGCCGTTCACTCAACCCTAGCTTCCCATATAGATCCTTAGGC
>JAVDBV010080192.1:0-17717 GCA_032619315.1 Piper longum | reverse complement strand
AACGTAGAAAAGATGGTGAGAAACGAGTTATCAGAATATATGAAAGTATGCAGTGATTTTTCTTTTTATGGATTTAATCGTAGAAATAGTTTTAGGCCGATTAACGCATTAGGACGCGTTATTAGGTAGTTAGGGTGGGTTATTAGTTATAGAGCATGTTATTTGGATGTTGTGATGATTGTTTTTATTTTATGGGATTTTTTCCTATTTTTTGTATTTTTTTTAGAATTTATTACGAGTTAGTTATTATTTTGACTCGAGTAGGAATCGAGTCAATACTTATTTACAACTTTTCCATCGGGGTGTTTTTCTCCCCAACCCGACACCTTTTCACCCAAACCTGACGCCGCCACCTTGGGTCGCCGCCGCCGCCGCTGCCATCGACGCCGCCCCGGCCGCCGATCGCCCGCCACCCACCTCGCCGTGCTGTCACCGTGCCGCCCCGACCAAGCCCGGCCGCCTCCCAGTCGCTGCGACGCCTGAAATCGCCCCTCATTTCACTACTGTCCCGACCCGATTCCACCGCCGTCTTCGTCGGACCGTCGCCGCCGTGACGTCAGAGCCCTTCCCCTCGACCTCCCAGACACTTCCCCCTTACCTAGCACCGCCGTCAAGGCCGGCCGTGAGTCCGATCGGAGAAATTGACCGCCCTGACCGAACTCGACGCTGCCGTTGGTGGTCATCGCTGCCGCGGCTGCCCTCGTCGTCACCACCACTGGGTTGGGCTTACCGAGACGGTGCTAACCCTTACCCCTTAATGTTGTTTGAATAAAGATTTTATTGCGTCATATTTTAAATGGGTAAATGTGAATGACGAAGGAGCTTTGGAGCTCGGACTCGGCTCAGGTGAAAGTGAAAGTAATGATATTTGTGTGATTATCGATCGGCATGTTTTACATCATTTTGAAAGTATGTATATATATATATATCCTTGTTGTGGACAAGTTGGCCCTTATTGCACTTTTAGAGGAAACTCTGTCCGTTTCTTTTTAAAGAAATAAGTATTTTCTTTATGATTTCTCGTTTATTATTTTCATTTTGATTTTTGCTTACATGTCATGGCATACATGTAGAACTAGCGTTAGAACCCAAGCATAACATTCATACTCTACATACTGCGTCTCCGTCTTGACGCCAAGAGTAGGTCCCGGCCGGCTTAACCGAATCTATTAGATTAGCGAACGGTTCGGTCATCGGTAACATTTCTGGGTCGGTTCTTCGGTGAACCGAAACGGGGTGTTACAATAAGCCCACACCTTCATGGAAGTATCATTAATAAAAGTGACAAAATAAATAGAACCGCTAAGAGATTTTACCTCCATAGGCCCACACATATTAGTATGTACTAACTCAAGAATTTCTGACTTTCTTGTACTTGTGCTTGCAAAGGATATCCTACGTTATTTCCCGACCAAACAATGGTCACAAGGACTAATTTTGATATCCTTGACCTTGGGAAGGAAATTCAATTTCTTCAATATCTGTAATCCCTTTTCACTCATGTGTCCTAATCGATGGTGCCACAAATTAGCAGTAGAATCAAATGAGGAGATATTAACCTCCCCTCGAACTAGACTCGTCTCAGTCTTATACAAATTACAACACTTCTTCCCTTTAGCAACAACAAGAGAACCTTTCACAAGTTTCCGCATACATTGTAAAAATTGTGAACCAAATCCTTCATCATCAAGCACTCCGGTTGATAACAAACTCATCCTCAAATCTGGAATATGTCTAACATTTTTAAGCACCAATTTGTAACCCATGTTTGTTATTGTATGCACATCTCCAAGTCCCACAATTCTGGAAGTATCAGTATTTCCTATCTTCACTATACCCAAATCTGAAGATTCATAGGTAGTAAAGAAATTTCTGCTTAGAGTTGCATGGAACAACACTCCCGAGTCAACTGCCTAACTAGCATCACAATCAGCCGTCAAACAATCATTCCCACAATCAGAAAGAATCACCATGTCCTCATGTATAACATTAGTATTCTTTTCTATTTGATCCTTGTTATCCTCATCAGCCATCTTGTTAAAATATAAATCACAAACACACCAACTACGTTCTTAGAAATTTCATCGAACACCTAGAGGGCAATAAATATCCAACCTAAAAATTTACTACTAACAAATCAACCTGATACCACTTGTTGGGATTAACCAGAATAAACCAAATATAAATCCCCTATTTCAATATATAAAGATGAGAAGTTCCAAATCAGACAAACTAATTTTACGTGGAAAACCCCAAATTTGGGGAAAAAACTACGGGGCAAACGGCCAGATTAAATCACTATATCACAAGTTTGATATAGAACAGATTTATAGGAGAACAAACTTCTCAATACCAATTTACTATATTTTATACAAAATTGGTATAAGATGAGAAAGAAAATAAAGAATTACAAATTACAAATATAAAAATTTGGTGAAGTTATCATTGACGATTGTAAGCAAATCTCGACAAAATATTCACTTTTCTTCAATCCACACAATTTTTTTTTTACTTTTTAGTAGCAATTTTTCTCCAAAATCAAAAAACCCAAAAATTAAAGAAGAAAAGTATCGTGCGTTACTTTTATTCTTTTTAATAAACAAAATACATAAATCTGAATTTTTATAATTTTATATATTTTTAGAAGAGGGTAGTCACCGTTGCAAAAGCTTCCTTCTTTGTCGAAGTGCGTCCTGAGCCAAGATTCCATTAGAATGGACGTGGCGAGGAGGTAGAGGGTGGCACAGAGCAGAGCGGCCGAGAACGCATTGAAGACTGCAAGTGTGCGGCATCATGCAATACTTGTTCACATCTCTTTTGAGCTTCTTCACCATGTTGCCGGCGTCGGCGTTGCCGATGCGGTCGTCGTCTTCTTCCGAACATTGTTGGTGCTTCTGATCGTACTGTTCTTCCAAGAGCTGCTTGGTGGCGGATATGGCGAGAGGGGTGGCGGCGAGGATGCCGAGCATGAGCAGCATCACGACCGTCACCGCCGCGTGCTCCGGCCAGAAAGCGAAGATGATGGCGGTGCCCATTTGGATGCCGACGTTGGCGACGACGGTGACGACGAGGATGGCGAGCGCGAGGAGGTTGACGGCCGTCTCTGAGTCGCCCATGCTCCTTCGCATGAGGTTGCCCATGGCGGCACAGACCAGGACGGTGCTGCTGACCTTGGCGAGCTGGTCGTGCCGCCGGGCTTGGAGCTGTTGAGGTCGACGGGGAGCTTGGTGGCGATACCGAGCAGTGTCAAGGAGGTGGCGTTCAAAGAGAAGAACCTGCTGGGAAACCAGAGCTTCTTCCCCCTAATGCTGAGGAAGGCGTCGGCCGCCATGGCCATCGAGCATGCCGATGAAGCCACGGCATCGGCCGGCTAAACCCAGAACAGTCGGTGCACTCCATTTTCCCGGCGAGTCTCCGGCGTGCTTCAATTCTTCCACAGTCCACACTACCAGCGAGTATGATCGAGAAAGACCACTTTTTTTTGTTGACTATGAATACTTTGGTTTTAGATTAATTGGATTGATAGAGAGACCAATTTGTGTTGTAATTGTTTTGTTTTGTGATTCTGTTTTTATCCGATTATTATGGCTATCTGATCAGTTACTGATTTTGAGAAGTTACTTAAGCAGTTTTTGTCATTTGGGATGGGTTAATGAGATATTTAATCCGATCGCATTCTGTTGTGTGTGAATGGTTTGCTCGCCGTGGAAAAGTTTGTGGTAAACGTTGATCATAGATGATTATGTTGAGATTAACCAAACATAAAATTTCTATTTTAATACATAATAAATGAAAAGTATCAATCAAAAAATAAGTTTTTGTAAGCATAAATTTTCATAAAGTCATAAGATTAATTAAAATAGACAAATTAATTTTACGTAAAAATTTTGAATTTAGAAAAAAATCACGGGCAAATGGTCGGATAAAATTTATTATATTATAACTTGATAGAGAAAATATTTATAAGAGAATAAACTCATAAATATCAATTTATAGTATTTTCTATAAAATTTGTATTAATTATAAAAATAAAAATAAAAATTTGGCAAGTTATTATTGGGATTATAGACTTATCTTAATAAAATATTCACTCTTCTTCGATCAATATAATTTTTTCTCTCGGCGGCCTATTTATTCTAAAATCCAAAAAAAATATCAATATCTCTTACAAGACGTAAAATAAATCTTTAATTTTATCCAAAATAAAATTATAATCTTATATATTTACGAAAGAAAGACAGCCGGACAGATCAACCGCACGAATTTATCAGCTCATAACATTATTCAGAATCAACGAGATGGTGTTCAAAGTTTTGGATGATGAAAACTGGAGGGAAAATTAGCAATCAAACATTTCATTGTCATGGGCCAAACATGCATGTAAAGAATCCGGTCTTGCATTCTCTGGAACATGCGTACATTCTCAGAACTCAGAAGCCCACCTTCTTCTTCTTCATTTCTTTAAAGTTTACATAATATTTAAAGCAGCAGAATAGCAACAAACAATAACATCGATGCCAATTGAAAATTCATAAACTAACCATTCCTATAATTGTTTAGCAGCAACAATTCTGCATGTTTAGAACAGGTCTTTTTGGTTGACAAAACGATGATCACGCAAGCATGAACGTCACCTGAGAGGCAAGTTAAAAGACGCCGCTAGCATTTCGAGAGTTGGAAAGAAGGAGAAAGGAAAGGACAGCATTGAATCCAAATTCCAAACCACGAAGATGGCAAAGCAGCAGATCACGGTGTTGGGAAATAGATACTTCAGCGAAAATAATTTAGAAATAATTTTATCTCAAGATAAAATAGAAATAAATATAAGATGAATAGGAGATACTAAGAAAAAAATGGATAAATTTTTTTTTTCTAATTTAGAGAAAAGAAAACTAATCTATTCAATCAATTTTAATTAAGAAATCCTCTACAATCAAGTATCGAAAAAAAATTCTCTTAATTTCAGATCAGACCAATAATAAGATCTGAAAATATAATTCTTGAGAATACAAATATATGAAAAATTTAGAAAACTAATATACTCCTCAATTGAAAATTAGATCAACCTCATATTTTAGATGACAACCCCTATTTTAATTTGAGATGATGAATACTTCTCCAAACTCTCCTTATATGAATCAAATGTGTTCAAAAGCTCTCAATAGAATGTTATTCAATTCTAATATCAGAATTCTTCTTTATATAGAAAAATATGAGTAGAATTTTAGATGTCAACTCATTAAATTTCTATAGTAAAAGACGAAATCACACATTAGTATAATAAATCCCAACCTTTAATACGATAACTAAAAAATTAAAAACTGATAATTAAATTTTTTAACGTGAATAGATAAAAAAAACTCGGTGTACCAAGGTCGCCACCCAGAACGGCCTGCAAAAGACTGTACTGTACATTCACGTGAGAGCAAATAAACAAAAATTCTTGCTTGTCGGCCACCATGAAAGCTTCCAACGCATGTTTCTTCCTCCTATTAACAGATGCTCACATCCTAACATTCCATGCTCGGCCTCAAAACCGATTTAATCACTGGAAAAGTTTCATCTTTAATCAAGAAGACAGCATAATTTCTAGATCTCGACTCAGCTGTTTACTACCTCTGATGATAATGTTAGGTTCGTCAACACGCCAACCCAATTCTATGATTTGTTACACGAGCAGAGTTGGCCAGCGTACCATTTTTCCTGCCAAAAATGTGATCAAACTCAGAGTTAATAATGGAAGTGTAACCTTGTTGCCATTAAAGAAAGAAAGATACCAGGTTGGCGAGTACGAGAAGGCACGGAGCAGGTTGAGAATTTTTATAATTATATCTCCAAAGTCCAAACTCCAAACCAAACATGTAGTTTTGGACTTGTTCTCTTGTAGCCGCTGACAAACGCTTCCCCACCCTGTCTTTATTGATATTTTTTATTAGCCATTTTGCTCATTTAAAAAAAATTAACAAAATTTTAAATATAATATATATTATTGTACAGGACTTTATTAATAGGTATAGAATATATTTGATTTTATGGGTCAAACCGAATTTTACTAAATTTTAAACCATAAATAAAATATTTTGTTATACATAAAAAAATACTTTGTAATGAAAATTTAATTTAATATCACTTTGTTTTCAACAAAATATGGAATTCGAAATATACTGAGACTAAAAACGTGGTACAAAATAAAATATTACAAAACCAAGCCGCCGATAAAATATAATATTTAAAATTACATATACTTGGTTTTTAGATAATATTTACGCTTTCACGTTAGTGTTTTTTCCATTTTTATTATAATTTAGGCTTTCTTGTATTGTAGTTAATTCGGATGGCACAATAATTTTGTGAGCTTATTATACTTATTGAATTTGATATTATTATTATTATTATTATTATATTTAATTAAGAGTATAATTCTACTTAGATTAAAAATCTAAAAAATACTAGCTTTTTAATAGTTTAATAGGCCTATCAATAATTACTTAATAAAAATTATTATTATTATTTTTAAATTAATAATGTGTTGGAGTGTAATTTCACCCAAATTAGAAATCATAAAAATATTGATAAAGTTTAGTAGATTTATAATTATACAACTCAAAATAAATTTGATAATTAATACATATATTGTTATTAATGTTTATCATTAGGAAATTTTTGAAGCATAAATCTGCATAAATTGGGAATTTTAAAATATTGATAATTTAATAATTATATTATATGAATAAATTTTATTATTTAATATGCATTCTTAATTTAGAGTTTTACAAATATTTAGTTATTTATTTATTTATATATGTATTGTTATATATTATAAAGAAAAAACTTAGAGTATAATTCTATATGAAATAAAAATAAATTTTATATAATCATTAGAATTTGTACTTACTAAAATTAAAGTTACTTTTAATAATATTTGTATATATCTATATTTTTGTTAAATGAAATAAATATTTATTATTTTATTTTAAATAATACAATAATATTTTTAATATTAATTTTATACATTTTTAATATATATTATATTAATAAATTTTAAATGTAACAAATAATTTCTCCTATAATAAATGGGGGATCTTGATATTATATCATAACTAAAATAATATATTTATAAAGCCACTATTTTTCACCGGTAAAATCAACAGAATAAACTGTTTGATCCTGAATTATTAACACATAATAATAATAATAATAATCATCATCATCATCATAATCATCATAATAATAATAATAATCATCATCCCCACCAATGATCAACTGTTTCTGCTGGTTAATTTAGGACTTTGGCCAATGACAATCTTCACTGTAATAATTCCCGCAATTATCCATTCATGGTCAATTGCCATATCTCCTCCATCCCTCTCCGGTTGTGGTCAAACAATTCCTTCTCCTTCTTCCTCATCCTTCCAACCTTTATTACTCCTTCTTCGAGTAATTCTGCTACTATTGCTACTGCTCGTAAGACTGGTGCATAGAGTTGCTGTCACGTTTTCTTTGTCGAGCGAGGGGCCAACCGCGTTTTCCTCGCCCCCAAAGAAACGTTCTTATGCTCTGCTACTCTTGTTTTTTATTTTTTTTTATTTGGTTGGTTTAAGTGCTCTGCTACTCTTACCAACTATCAATCAAATCAAGCTCGAGTTCGTCTTTTTGTTCAACTTTGTGGGTTTGATTGATCGGATGCAGGCCATTTCGATGTCGATGTACTTGTGTTCTTGTGTTATGATCAAATGATGAACTGGTGGTGGCAGGAGAAGAAGAAGAAGAAGAAGAAGAAGAATTTGATGGAGTAGAGTGGCGCGAAAGACAAGAAAAGATTGGGGTTTTTTTTTTTTTGGAGGTTTTGGTGATGTGGGTTGTGTTGGGGAGAAAGGTGGTTTCGGCCGTGGAGGAGGTTGATGGGAATGGTGAAGGTGAAGGCAGGTTGTTTTGACTTTGGTGGGAGAAGATGGGCTTGACCTGGTAGCTTACTCTTTTTTCTTCTTCGTCTCCAAACAATCGGATCTTCGATTGTTTCGGGCAATGTCGGCGTCGTCGCCATCGCCGTCCTCCAACCCTTCTCTCGCTCCGCCGGCGCCGACGCCGGTATCCCCGGTCACTCCTGCGCCAACGGCGGCGCCTACTAACTCGACTTCTCCACCGCCGACGCCCAACGCAGCAGCCCCTCCTCCTGTCTCCTCTCCTCCGCCGCCGGCCGTCCCCGCCCCCGTTCCTCCGTCGCCGCTGCCCAATTCCTCCCCGCCGCCTCCGGCCGCAACGCCGCCGGCCCCAACATTACCCCCTCCACCCTCCCGGCCGGCGGTGCCGCCGCCATCTCCGCCGACTTCGCCATCGCTGCCGGCGGTGCCGCCGCCGTCCCCTCCGACTTCGCCCTCGCCTCCGGCGGTGCCGCCGCCGTCCCCTCCGACTTCGCCCTCGCCGCTGGCGGTGCCGCCACCGTCCCCCTCGCCGCCGGCGGTGCCGCCGCACTCGCGGCCTCCGACGGCGAGGCCTCCTCCTCCGCCGCGTTCTCGCCCATCGCCGACACCTCCATCTAGTTCCCCTCCACCACGCTCTCCCTCAGCGGCGGAGCCTCCGACCCGGTCCCCACCATCACCGCCTCCCTCTGATCCCCAACCATCGCCGCCGGCCGATCCAGGAACTCCTCCATCTCCACCTTCGGATTCCCCTCCTCTTCCACCTCCGAATCCGTCTCTTCCTACCCAACCTCCACCGTCCCCTTCTACCAGGCCTCCCCCTGATCTGAGCCCACCTCTGAATCCTTCCCCGGATAATTCGCCCACCACCCCGGCCACATCCTCCAACGATGTCACCTCCGGCAGCGGCGGCGGCGTCGGTACAGGTGGGTTTGTGGGCATCAGTGTGGTGGTGGGAACTGGTTTGATTCTTCTCATTGTTGGGGTGATTTGGTTGGTGAGGAGGAGGAGGAGAGGAGAAGCAGGGCAGCACCATGGCTATGTTCTTCCCTCTCCTTATGGCTCATCCAATGTGTCAGGTAATGGATGAACTATGGTATCTGTTTCCTTAGACATTTTGAAGTACTATATGTTAAAAACTTGACATTGACTATTGCATTTGCAGACATGAACTTTAAATATAGCTTTGACATTTATTTTCTGAGATTTGAACTTTGAAGTACTAAATGTTGAAACTTGACATTTACAATTTAGATTGCATAGATGGATGAGCATTTTGGTTGTTCAACTTGGATGCCTGTTTTCTTAGGCATTTTGGTGTAGCATTGATTGAAACTTGAAATGGGTCTATGAAATTGCAGATTCATCATTCATGAAGACTTCAACATCTGGAGCTCCTTTAGTGAGAAAAAGTTCCAATAGTAGTGAGAATCCGTATTCACCATCTGACCCTGGGGGACTTGGGAATTCAAGGTCGTGGTTTACTTATGAGGAATTGCTACGAGTCACTGATGGATTCTCGGAGTACAATGTATTGGGGCGAGGTGGGTTTGGTCCAGTTTACAAGGGGAGGCTACCAGATGGTAGGGAGGTGGCAGTGAAACAGCTCAAGGCTGGTGGAACTCAGGGAGAACGAGAATTTAGAGCAGAAGTCGAGATCATTAGTCGTATTCACCATCGCCATTTGGTGTCTCTAGTGGGTTACTGTATACATGAAACCCAGAGATTGCTTGTGTATGTTTTTGTGCCCAACGACACTCTTCATTATCATCTGCATGGTGAGTGACTCTAAATTTAAGGTTTCTGGATTTTATGTTCTGAAGTTTCAATGTTAAGGTAAACTCTATAAGTATATACTCCATTGGGCATGTTTGTTGTTTTGCTCATTGGAATTCATTATGGAAGATGAGAATTGCTCAAAGTGAATGCATGTATGTTCAGGGGAAGGACGACCAGTCATGGATTGGGCAATACGTGTGAAGATTGCTACTGGTGCTGCAAAAGGGATAGCTTATCTACATGAAGACTGTGAGTAATCTTTCTTCGTACTTTAGCCAATGAGTGATTTCTTCTTTCCTGCCAATTATTAATTTTGCCTTTTTTTTTCTCTAATAATGCTTTGTTAATATGTTTTGATGCATTCTCTTGCTAAACTGGTTGAAGCTTTCTAGCATTTTGTGCACATGAAAACTAGTTTCTAGTTTAGTTGGGTAGTTTTAATCCTAGTATGTGTTTCCAGGCCATCCACGGATCATTCATAGAGATATTAAGTCATCTAACATTCTTTTGGATAACAACTTCGAAGCTCAGGTATATCAAATAATCAGTTGTCTTCAGGTTGCATCAATACTGGCTGACTAAGAGTTTTCTTTATACGTTACATGCATCTTAACTTGTTCTTCCACCTCCAATAGGTTGCAGATTTTGGACTTGCAAAGTTGGCTTTAGATACCTTCACGCATGTCTCGACTCGTGTAATGGGAACTTTCGGGTAATTAACATCTTTTTAAGTTATCAGCAGCAAACATGTCGTGGCTGCAGTGTGCAGTCGTATCAATTTTATAGGCCGTTGTTATCAACTGATGGTGTTTTTGGGTTTTCAGTTATTTGGCTCCTGAATATGCATCAAGTGGTAAATTGACAGAAAAGTCTGATGTATATTCTTTTGGAGTTGTTCTCCTAGAGCTTATCACTGGACGTAAACCAGTGGACGCTACACAGCCTCTGGGTGAAGAGAGTCTTGTTGAATGGGTAAGCTTCTAATCATCTCTTGATCTCCCCTTTATAAGAGGAAAGACTTGAAAGAAAAAATATCTGAAATTTGAAATGAGCAGGTTTTATGGTACTTGAGGATTATCACTCATAAACAAACAATGAGTTATCGGATTTTATCTGTAGCATAAGGCCAAATAAAATTATTTGTTAAATTAAGAACTAAAATTTTAGATGTGTGGGTGAGACATCATTTTTTTTTTGTAATGTTTGTCATGGATATGCTTTTAAATAACTGTGATTACAGACTCAAGCTTACTTTTATGCTAATTTGTACCAGTAACATGCTTAATGAGCCAATTTACCATGTAAAATTTGTCACAGTGCCTCTAAAAGCGATTTTGCTTTTGTGTTTGTGTCATGACTTTCCTTTTCATCCTACCTCTTCATCAGGGATATATTCTGTTCTTGCTGATGTACAATTTCGATCATATGTCAGTGTTATTGTTGTTAATGCATGGAAAACCTATTCTACGATTTTATTTGTTGAGTGCTTGCCCTATCGTTGAACTTGGGAGCGATTCTGGAACTTAGCAGCACAAGATTTGATAATGGATATCTGTTTCAGGCACGTCCCTTGTTGTCCCAGTCTCTGGAGACGCGCAACATTGAAGCTTTAGTCGATCCAAGGCTTGAAAAAAACTACGTAGAGTCTGAAATGTTTAGGATGATTGAAGCAGCTGCTGCTTGTGTTCGACATTCTTCTGTAAAGAGACCTCGTATGGGACAGGTTTGTGTGTGAATCTTCGCATGAACATCACAGTTGACCTTTCAAAATTTTGCTGTCACAGATTACAGAAATTCAGCATGTATTACTCATCCTATATGCAGGTTGTAAGAGCTTTGGATAGTATAACTGATTTCCTTGATCTAAACAACGGAGCTATGCCTGGTGAAAGCGTATTGTTCGACTCTGCGGAACAATCTGCCGAAATTAGATTGTTTCAGAGAATGGCATTTGGTACTCAAGAATACGGCTCCGATTTTACCCAAGCCAGTTGGAGAGGGAATAGTGGGGAGGTTTGAGCTCATCCCTCTTCTTTGCCAAATTCTGTAATTAGTTTTTTGATCATGGTCTACTCCGTTTTGCATTATTCTTTCATAGGTCGAAATCATTCTTTACAACTTTAGATCACAGAATGCAAGGGGTACTCTTCATCCCATTTTTACCTGTCAATAAACGTTCTTTCTTTATTTTTATTGATGTCAATACGTGTTGTATGATACCAAAATTGAGGAATGGATTCGACATGTAAATTGATCAATTCTATTCAATTTCCATCATTTGCATGATATTTCTCAGGTAATTAATTAGGATTTGGTGTGCAAAAGATTATAAGATATGTGTAAGTGAACTTTTATTTATTAGCCAAATAATTAATATATATTTCAATTTTCTTTTTGGAGTGCAAAAACTAGTAAAGTTAATAAAGAGCATGCCAATTTAACTTGAAATAAAGCTTCTCTGCATAAAAATTTCTTGATTTCATCATCGCCAAAGTCGTTATCGTTAATTTAGTCGAAGTTTAAAATGAAAGCATTCTAAAGAACAACAATTAAGCATTATAAGTTGTAGATGTTGTTCTTTACATCTTTCAGATCCTAAATAAGGAAAACAAGGAAGGAAGCCGCTAATTCTATGGCCATCTTTCTGATTTAGCTCTCTCACCCAAACCTTCACGCTGTCTGTTATCCTTCTATTCCCCCTCCTTCTGCAACCACTTTGCCATCTCCCTCATCTCCTTCATAGCCCGTTCTTCACCTCTGAGCTGTTGCATGCCTTTTCACATACTCACATTACAGTGCATGCTTACATTTGCATATTGTTTGAAATTAGATATAAATATATACATGAATCAGGAATTATATCATATGTTATTACATATAAAATTGGTTAAATTAAATTGATCTACTAAAGTTAAAGGTTATGAGCCATAAATTAAAGTGTAGAATTTAATGTAAAAAGTATGAGATTCAATGTGTAAATATTATTTTCATAATTTCTCTTTTATGATGGGTGGAATTGAAATTATAAAACTTAAGATATAAATAAGAAGGTTATGGTCCATGAATTCATATCTAGTTTGCGTTCTGATATCCCATTGTCCAGAACTTTGGTTTAAAAAATTAGTCTTAAATTTGGAAGATTTAAAACTTAAATAGTCGAGACTTTAATTTCTTTATGGCTTTAGATACGCTTTCACTATTTTATTTATCTAATTTATTTCTCTTGATGATTTGATATGAAAATAATTCAAATTTATGGCTTTAGTTTATTTTTTAACAAGTGGTATGAGAGCCACTTTCATATCACATTATTGAGAATTAGGTTTTATTTATATTTTATGAATTATCATGGGATTTAATTCCAAAATTAAAGTCCTCTTTTAATAACACAACATGAGGAAAATAAAGTTACAAAAAGTTATAATTTTAGAAACTCTCACATATTTTTATAACTTTTTAGTTAAGTCATAATTAATATTTTAAAATTTATTAAGGACTACAATATGCTGTTAAAGTAGCCTCTTTTGTGAAAATTAATTTATTTTTAAATATTAAGACGTTATGAGTATTTAATTCATGTGGATATTAATCGACCCAAAGAAAAGGTTAATATTTGATAAAATTATATATTCATTAATGGTAATAGATATGAGACAATTATTAAGTTTCCATGTAGATAATAAATTGGCCCAAAGGAAGGTTTATTATTTGACAGGATTTATTGTTCATATTTTACTACATTAAGGCTCATTATTATGATAAATATTAGATAATTATCAAGTTTCCATATGGATAATAAATCGGCCCAAATGAAAGTTTTTTTTATCTGACAGGATTTATTATCCATATTTGAATATGACATTAAAATAATAAATATGAGATAATTATTAGATTTCCATGTTAATGATAAATCGGCCCAAATAAAAGTTTATTATTTGACAGGATTTATTATCTATGTTTAATTATTGCACTAAGAATATCATTTACAAATTGATATTTTTGTCCAAAAACTAAATATTGATGTTGTGCTAGGTATCTGTCAATAGGATTAAATATTATTTAAATTATTAATCTTATTATGGGCATGTTATTTTTCTCTCCAGTTAATCAATATGCGTCAATTTCTACCAACATAAATTCAGTTCCAATGCTTAAAGATAATTTTAAGGATTGGAAAGAAAATATAATGATTATCCTCAACTGTATGGATCTTGACCTTATAGTAAGGACTGAACAACCTGCTTCTCTTATTGATAAAAGTTCTATTGAGGAAAAATTGGACATTGAGAAGTGGGAACGTTCAAATTGCATGACTCTTATGATCATGAAGCGGGGAATTCCAGAGACCTTCAGGGGCGATGTGTCTAAAAAGGTTACTACAGCCAATGAGTTTCTAAAAGAAATTGAAAAGTGTTTTTTAAAAAATGATAAAGATGAAATAAGTACGCTTTTGACGAATTTGATTTCAATGAAATTTAAACGCAAAACAAGCATAAGGGAGTACATCTTAGAGATGTCTAATATTGCTTCAAAACTAAAAGTACTAAGGTTAGAGCTATCTGAAGATTTACTCGTGCATTTAGTTTTAATTTCTCTTCCTGCACAGTTCAGTCAATTCAAGGTCAGTTACAATTGTCAAATGGATAAATGAACTCTTAATGAGCTCATTTCTTATTGTGTGCAAGAAAAAGAAAGATTGAAGCAAGAATAGGTTGAGAATGCTCACTTGGCTAGTACTTATAAGGACAAAAATAAGAAAAAAAAGAGGGCTAAGGATGCTGATAATGGGTCTCACAAGCAACAGTAAAAAAAAAAAAAAGAAAATCAGGATTTTTACTGTTTCTTTTGTGGTAAACCTGGACATATAAAAAAAGAATACACTAAGTATCATGCCGGCATGTAAAGAAAGGTTCATTTCTTAATTTTGTTTGTTCTGAAGTTAATATAGTTTCAGTATCAATACACACTCGGTGGCTAGATTCAGGTGCTACTACTCACATAAGTGTGTCAATGTAGGGTTGCCTGAGTTACAGAAAGCCAAATAATGTTGAAAGATTCATCTATATGGGTGATGGTAAATCAGTTATAGTTGAAGCAATATTTGCCAAATTTCTAAAATAGTGTGGAATCGTCCCGCAATACACAATGCTAGGTACTAGTATGAATGGTGTTGCTGAGAGACGAAACCAAACATTAAAAAACATGGTAAGAAGTATGATTGCTAATACTACTTTACCCGATTCACTCTGGGGTGAGGCACTAAAGGCAGCAGCATATCTTCTTAATAGAGTACCAACAAAAGTAACAGTTAAGACCCCTTATAAATTATGGACAGGAAAAAAACCCAGTATTATGAATTTATGCATTTGGGGTTATCTAGTTAAAGTAAGGCCTTACAGGCCAAATGAAAGGAAATTGGACTCAAGAATTGTAAGCGGTTATTTTGTTGAGTACTCTGAATGGTCTAGAGGGTATAAATTTTATGATCCCAAAATAAGGTCATTTTTTGAAACAAGAAATGCCCAGTTTTTTGAGGATGTTGGGTTTGGAAGGGGAAGTAAGGTTAGAAATTTTGTCTTTGAAGAAGAATCTGATTCTCTTCCCATAATTGTTCTTGACGATATTCAGGATCATGATTATATTTCTGATGCAATTCAAGAAAACTTTGTCGAGAATCTCCCTACACAAGTTATACCTGCAGAACAAACTCAACAACCTTAAGAGTAAATACCATTGAAAAGATCCACAAGAGAAAGGAGAAAAGCAATTTCAAATGGTTATATTATCTTTCTCTAAGAACATGAGGATAACAACGAAAATGGTTGATGACGATCCAACCAGCTTTCATCAGGTCATGAAGAGTTCTAATTCTCAAAAGTGGATTGATGCTATGAATGAAGAGATGAAGTCCATAAAAACTAATGATGTTTGGGATGTTGTCTCATTGCCTGGCATTAGTGACACATTTTGACCTTGAGTTAAATCAGATGGATGTAAAGACCGCGTTTCTAAATGGTGACATTGATGAAACAATTTATGTGGTAACATTGATGAAACAATTTATCCTCAGTGAAACCATTTAGAAATGCAGTCTTTACATCCATCTAATTTAACTCAAGATCAAAAGACTCTAGAAGGTCTTTATCATTTAATTCAGCTTTATCATTTTTTATAAAACGCTTTTTAATTTCTTTTAGAAACTCACTAGCTGTAGTAACATTCTTTTCAGACACATCGCCCCTGAAGGTCTTTGGAATTCCCCGTTTCATGATCATAAGACTCATGCAATTTGAACGTTCTCACTTCTCAATATCATGTTTTTCCACAATGGAACTTTTATCATTAAGAGAAGCATGTTGTTCAGTCCTTAATGCAAGGTCAAGATCCATGCAACCGAGAATAATTATTATACTATCTTTTCAATCCTTAAAATTATCTTTAAGCATTGGAACTGAATTTGTGTGGGCAGAAATTGAAGCAGATTGATTAACTGAAGAGAAAAACAACATGCCCATAACAAGATTAATAATTTAAACAATATTTAATCCTAATGGTAGATACCTAGCACAACATTTGTAAAACCCGTGATTCGAGTCACGGTTTTATAGTCGTTAGCCGATCGGTTCAGCCGTCGGTTCGAGTTAAGTATATTTCAAAACACGTATATTGAGCTATGCCAGTCACGTGTATGAGCTGTGAGAGTCATGTGTACCAGAGTATGTGATGATAACGTCATGAATGAGCAGAAAATGAGTTATCAGAATATACAGTTAATGATTTTATATTTCTTCATTTTGTGACCGTAGAAATAGTTTTAGGTTGTTTACCACGTTAGGATGCGTTATGGGGTAGTTTGGGGTGGGTTGATAGTTATAGAGCATGACATTTGGATGTTATGTGTTTATTTTATTTTCTGGGATTTTTTCCAATTTTTTTGGATTTTTTTAAGAATTTAATTCGATTTAGATATTATTCTTGACTCGAGCCGGAGACGAACCAAGTTTTATTAACAAGTATGCCACCCAAGTAGATTTTACCCCCTGACACCTTCAACCCAAACCTTATTCCCGCCACCCCTGGATTCGTGGCCGTCGCCGTCACTGCCACCGCCGCCCGGTTGCCGATCGACGTCGCCCTGCCCCACCACGGCGTTGCCGAAAAATTGGAATTGTTGGAATTTGCTGGAATTCATCGGATCTTCCGCGGAGTTCACCCAGTCGAACCCGATCAAGCTTCGGACGCAGCCGAGCGCCAAATTCGAGGTCTGAGATGCACGCATGCCGAAACCCTAACCATCGCCGACTGCCGACGACGTGAGGTATAATTACCTCCAAGTTATTATTTAGATTTGATGATTGTTAGACAACATACTAAGGTTGAGTAATTGATGTGATAAATGCTTAAATATGAATAAAACGGTGAGTTAGATGATGTGATTAAGAATGATGAGGACTAAGTGACTAATGAGGTAGTCTGAGCATGATAAGTGATTACGATGTAATTTAGAAAAACATAATAAAATTGATATGAATAGGGTGAGTTATAATTATTTTCACATTTATGATTATTTAACTATTGATAAATGTTTGTATTGTGAGTGATAATTAGGACTAGTTTGATGCATCATTTATTTAGCGGGCATTAGAATTTAATTCTGATGTGTAGGTACGGAGTAGGAGCTCGCCGCCTTAGCGCAATGACACACTTGGAGCTTCTACCAGGTCCGTTTAGGACTCGTCTCTGTTTTACGCTCTATTCCATCGTATGTTTAGTTTTTTACTTGCAGGACGAGTTAAGTGGCGTTTTATTGGATCCCAATTAACTCGGGTCATTTAGCCGATCGCATTTCCGGATTAATAATCCTCGATGATGAAATCCCTCGAGTATGTTTTCAAAAACAAGATCCACCGTAAGTTGCTTTCGGGCCTATTATATTAAATTCCCTACCCAGGCCTAGGGGTGTAAACGAGCCAAGCCTGCTCGCGAGCTTTTTGCGTTCGGCTCGGCTCGGCTCGTGCT
>JAVDBV010080186.1:0-19366 GCA_032619315.1 Piper longum | reverse complement strand
CCCTCCCCGGCTCGGCGACAGCCCCGCCCAGGCCGGAAACCCACCGCCAATGGGAAATTTTTCTTTTTAGTTTTGATCAAATCTGGGCCGTCCATATGATCGGACGGCCCAGAGGGGTGTGACGCTGGTAACTTTTCCTGCCTCTTGCGCAGGAAAAGTTTACCCATATATATATATATATATATATGTTGATTTAAAATAGCATACATGGATAAAGATCACTTAAAGCGGAGGATCATAAAACTTTCCAAATAATGACTAAACACGGACCTGATCAACTTGCTGATGAGCTCTGAGTTCCCAAATTGCTACTAATCTTGGTGATAATTAACATCCATTACAATCCAAACTAGTCTATCTATGTCTTTATGATATGACATGCCATGCATGATGTTCATGATTGCATATAACACGTTACATGTCAATATATGTTAATATCATACAAGCATCATACAGTGGTTATATAATTATAAACATAACCTACATTGAGTAAAAACATGAAAAATAACCGAAAATTAGGTTTAGGACGGTTTCTAAGTGTCGTGGCACTTGGCCTTAGATCAAGAACCTTTGTGAGTGCCGCGAAGCTGAAATTGCAGTGAACAAGTGTCGCGGCATTGTGTCACGCACTTATTTTTTTTTATATTTTCCATGCCCAGTACCATGGCACTGAGATTGCAGCAAATGAGTGTTGCGGTGCTATGGTAGGTTTTTCAATTTCGAAATTCGTTATCTTTTTCTTTTTAAGTCCAATTTTTATCAAACAAAAATAAGATTTTCATGCTCTCTAAATATTAAAACAAAGGTTGTTGTACGCTTTTAATCTATCATGATTTAACCCACTTTTTCATAATTTAATTTAGAGAAACAAACAAAACAATGGTAAACATGTTCTTAACTCATTTTTCTATAACAACTTGATCCTATAACTTTGTTAAATCATTAGGATTACTTGTAAAATATATTTATAACAATTCTAAGCATGAATTAATACCTTAGGCATTGTTCTAATAAATTATACAAGAATAGAACATAATATGTAAACAATATAGAACATGGATAATGAAGATGATACATGAATTTGCGCTATTAACATGCTTTAATTGTGATTACTAACATCTTTTTTGGTGAAAATACTTAGAACCTGCACCAAAACATTCACCACACAATCCCTAAGGAGGTGAGTGAGAGGGTGACAAGAGAGAGGGCGGCTAGGGCTTGTTGCAAATAATGTAATTTGTTCTTTTAGCCTCGTTATATACATGTAGGTCTCCTACTCACAGACAAACCTCTTCTAAATAATCTCTATGGGCTAATCTACTATTAAACCTCCTACACGAACATTTAGTGGACAAACCCCTCCACATCCAATGATTGACTTTTACCCTATGGCATACTCGATCGTTGGACACTAATAATGCTAGACTTCCACTTAAATCACTTGAGTGTGTAAATAAGTGCTTATGGTCACATATTAGACTTAAAAACTAGTTGAACTTACTTTTAGTGTAACGGAATTGATTCATATGTGAATGTATCCAACTTGTCTACCAAAGGTAAAAACTTATCCGACAATTAATCTTTAGAGATTTCACTTGACTATTTGTTCCCTTTTATGATTGAGCGTTAAACCAAAGTTGTACTTAGTTAGACTCGATATAATCAACACACAAATATATAATTTTAAATATCTTTCATTAGTTTAAACTACCTTATACAAAGAAAAAGTTTTATGTGCTAAAAACTAAGGAGTTCACTATAACTATATCCTACTTAAGAGAGGGAAAATAAGCTAACTAATATTGGCAAGGCGGCCAGATAATACAAATATGGTAACCAATAAAACTACCGGAAGTCGTTACTATTTACAAGTTTGCATATAGATTTGAGTAAAATCAGTTCCTAAAACAATCTAACAACATATCAAATGCCTATCTTACATCCTAACAATATAACAAATAACCAAAAAACCCAAAATATTTGGTATAACATGATCGATTCCTATGACACTCACTAGCATAGAAAATGGCTCTTGCATGTGCCAGGTTAGGAAAAGTCAGTGCTATGGTAGCAGCCTTATCATGCATTTTGCAAGAGGTTGGTTCAATGACTTAAACCCATGACCTCTCAGTCACACAACAAGAACTTTTACGAGTTGACAACAACTTTTATCGGTTGCACCAAGGGTTCCCTACATTACACTCAGAAGCTTAAGTGAAGAAAATTGAGTTTTCCATTGAATATGCCTCCAGATTAGAGAAACTAGAGAGCTTCCAAAAAGTTTCATTAATATGAGTTGCTTATTGTGTATAGTTTTCCAAAAGAAATACGAGGTCATTAGTAAATAGAAGAGAAACTTTGGGAGCAACCCTAGACCCTATTTGTAGATGACTTGATAATGCCATTGGGAACTTTTCTCTCGAGCATAACAAATAATGCTTTCTATGCACAAGATGGAATGCAAAGGGAAAAGATGGCATCCTTTCTCACTCCACATTCACTTTTGAAGAAGCCGTAATTGTACCCATTGATTATGACACTAAAAGTAGGAGTGGTAACACTACCATTTATCCAAGAGATCAAAGTATTTCTTGAAGCCCATTTTAATAGTAACTAGGAAAAGAAAAGTCACATTTGACCTCATCAAAAGATGTTTCAAATCAAAACGCATAATCTTTTAGGGCCATGCCATTAGTTGAAACTGGTAACCAACTGGTAAGTAATATACGTTTTTGTAAGTCTAAACTTAAGAAATGTCGATTGAAGAAGACGAGTTAAAAAAGGCACGTGAGGCAGGTGGCCATAATCTCATAAATACATTTGAAGGCAAAATAATAAATGGAGAAGGGCAAAAAAATATTAAAGATCTTGCTTGACGCAATTTGGGAATCAGAAAGAGGGAGGTGTAACTATAAGCACGTACATGCCCCCTTGTAAACAATTGCTTGATTAAAATAGGATCATTACCAACCATATCTCAAAAGAAGATAAAGAGTTGATAAAATCTTTGCCAGGAACCTAATCGCAATGTTACTATCTTCTTCAGTAGCTTCTCGAGTTATTAGTGATGCTTGAAGGTAACTTCTTATATTGCTCAGAAGAGCGGCTGAGGATTGAATAAATAGACATTGTAGGACGTCTTCGAAAGTGCCTAATGTGGGAGAGAGTTAACTACAAATACTTAGTAAAAGTGTTATATCCCAAAATACTTGGACCCTTATAATGATCGTAAATGAACAAATAAAGTTGAAATGATTTAAGCACAATAAAGAATAACAAATAAGCACAAAAAACAATCAGGCAAAACAATAACCAATATAATGAACCCAATCAAGTGAGCTGTTTGTGAGACATGTTCAAACTCACAAAGTTATTTTTTTTGGCGAATTAGATCAAATCATATAAGAAACAATGTGATCTTGACTTTGATTCACTTAGTTCTCTAAAGTGAACAAGTTAAACACAAGAGAACTAAGAGAAATGTGAAAACAAGTGAATCAAATTAATATAATCCACACAAAGAGAGAAGGGAAGAGAGAAGACACCACATATTTTTAAAGAGGTCCCCAACTAGTGAGTCCCTAACTAGTGCTGTATGTTCTAGTCCGCCAAGTCTTTTGGTTGGGTAGGTCTTCATAGTTTCATTATAGAAACCAACTTGAATAACTGACAAGTAACAAGTGCCAAAAGAAACCTTGTAGTTATATTCTCCTTCTCAAATACCGACCAAGTGCGAGGCGATAGACCCGTGGCTACAATCTTCAAAATTTTATATTTAAAAATTTTGATTCTCCTCCTTTTCAAGCAATTAAGTTTGATTCTTTATATAGTTGTTGAGATCTCTTTTTTGTTCTATTATGGACGTGCAATCATGAGTCAACCTAACTTTTCTTATATATTCCCTCTTGCAATTTTGAAGATCCATTAATTTTTTCATATCTTATCCACATGAGTAAATAAATACAAATTTGTGCAAACAAGAGGGTAATAACATCGAAACTTGAACTTTGAACATCTTTTCTTTCATTCACGTGTAGACTCTCCGACTTCATGTATTCTTTATGTATATGCACAATATATATCTTTATGAATTCCCTTGTGCTCAAACATCCACATGCATTAGAGTAGACATAAATTTCATTTGAATCTTCACCTTTTCAAATTATAAAACCTACGCTTTTTGCTCGATAGTTTTAGTTTAGGTTCAATTTGCTTGCCCGACCCTTTTGTCACGTGCATATGTAAACGATGACCTTAGTCTCCTTTTGTGCTCGACGCTGACTGACTAGACATTATGATGTCTCGGCTCTTATTTTTTGTTTTTATTTGAGATGAGTTTAATTAGATTTAGGATCTTGTTTCTTGCGAATATAGTTTGCTTGTTATGTTTTTGAAACTTTTTTTGATGATATTAGCCCCTGCGGGGCTCACATGTGATTTCTAAGGTTGCCCCGACTGCCTTAGGGTCAAACCCTAAGAGCACACACCTAACGTATAGTGCGAAGATGCCCTTGCATGGCAGCTTTAGGAATTAGATTTTCATGCTTGCATTGGCGCAAAGTTTTTGGGTTAGCGCAATAATTTTGGGCTGGCGCAAAGGCTTTGGCTAGTGCCATTGCACCCAACCCATACCCTGTTTCAGTCGTGCCTTGTCTATGATATCATCGAACCATGCTTTTGTGATCAGGAAGTTCAAAGGCAAGCGTCCTTGTATTGACAGTTTTACCCTTTTTTACAAAATCTCTTTTTTGCACTTTGATTGGTCGCTTACACCTCTCAGAGCTTTTTTTGGGTCATAGGGTTGTTGGTCACTATAAAACCCCGAAAAAAATAATTAAATTATTTTGTTTAGGGTTTTATAAATCATAAACGAACCATAAATAATATTTAATTAAATTAATTCATAAAAATCAATATCATAAATTATCAATTATAACCATTAAAGTATCCGTACAATGGTTTTAAATAAGTTTTATTTATTAAATTTTTGGGATTGGGACTAATTTGTATTAATTTAGTCAATTTTTTTGACTTTTTTTTAACATACAAATGATATAATTTTGAACAATTACGTTCTTTTCTATTAAATTTAATGTAGTTACTTCTTGAATTTCATACATATTTTTCTATGTGAATGAGAATTTTGTTAATGGTAAATAAAACATCAACATGATAATTTGTGAACACATTTGGCTCACAAATGGA
Organism: Piper longum; assembly: GCA_032619315.1. Lineage (NCBI taxonomy): Eukaryota > Viridiplantae > Streptophyta > Magnoliopsida > Piperales > Piperaceae > Piper > Piper longum. The sequence goes on along the minus strand of JAVDBV010080186.1, from coordinate 14,161 downwards.
AGGTTTTCAAGAAGTTTTATTCATATTAGGATCATGTGGCCTAGTTGCGGGTGCCTCATTAAAATTTTAGGTTCGTATAATTACTCGAAATGTTATATATTCTTATTTGGAAGTCTTGGTTGGCCTAAGCCCACATTCAACCACCATGCGCCGAGTGCAAGCGGGGTCAACGAATTGACTTAGTCTAACATTTGGTGGCACCCTCAAAATGTTATATATTCTAATTTGGCAGTCTTTGTCGGCCTGAGCCTACATTCGACCACCATACGCTGAGCGCAAAGAATTAACTCAGTTTGACACAAGGCAACACCTTTAAAATTTTTGAAAGATTAAATACATGCCCCCATGCCGAAAGGGATGACAGGGTATAGTGGCGCAAGACTACTCATTGTGCATTTATGATATCGAGAGGTGAGTCAATAGCAGATATAGGTAACTACAGGCCGAGGGTCATGTAGCGTATGTGTGCGTACATGAGATTGTAGCTAGATAGGCGACCACCCTCCCAGCATATTAAGAGCTCAGCATAGGCTTAGAATCACTAAAAGTCGAAGTAATGATGTTGTGAAATATATATATATTTTTTAATTATATGATTTAGTGTTTTTATCACTAATACGAAATTGCATCCGCGGGTATGAGCAACAAAGGATGGGTAGAGTCGGGACATCTGGAGGACTTTATTATTGAACTATTCTTTTTTCTGAATTCTTTGTATGACAGTGGGATTTTGGTTCAGTTCATAGGCCTTAGATTATTTCGAGCATTTATTATATTATATTTCATGTCATGGTTTCTAAAATCTCAACAATTAATAGAAAAATTAATTTATGAGACGCTTAGTTTCATATAATAACACTTAGCTCGTGGCTCGGAACGGGCGAGTCATGATAACTGGTATTAGCGTTGCGTTTCCCACAGAACCATGCAAATCAATTCTTACCTTGTTGAAAGTTTAAGAGTCCACTGTCTCAAGGGTGAATTTCTTTTATATAAACATTTATGATTCTTTTATAGAATTAATTTTCATTGTTTTAGATGGTAAGTAATTATGGGTGTTCCACTTATATGTCATGCTAGATGCACGTGAAGCTTAAACCAATGAGTGTATATGGGTCACTTTTGTAATCAGCGGTGTTATCTACGGTGATAGGATAATAAAAAAGTTAGATAAACAAGTCATTTTCTCTTATAAACTGATTATATTTTTTTGGACAAAAATTCCTAAGTTGGGGAGATTGTAAAACACCGATTTTTTCTCCTTATGACCAAATTATATTTTCAAGGACAAAAATTCTCATGATAGGGAGATTGTAAAACTTTGAAAAAGATAATTAAGTTATTTTTTTAGGGTATGGTAAATCTTAGAATGAACCATAAATAATATTTAATTAAATTAATTCTTCAAATCAAAATCATAAATTATCAATTATATTTGGGATTTGTGCTCATTCACATTAATTTAATGGTTAATATTTTTTGACTTTTCGTTAACATACAAATGATATAATTTTGAAAGATTATATGTTCTTTTGTTATAAAATTTAATGTAATGACTTCTTGAATTCCATATATATTCTTTTATATAAATTAGAATTCTGTTGATGATAAATAAAGCATCAACTTGATAGTTTGTAAGCAGATTTAGCTCACAAAGGGAAGGTTTTCGAGAAGTTTCATTCATATTAGGATCGTGTGTCATAGTTGCTGGTACCTCATCAAAATTCCAAGTTCGTATAATTACTTGAAATGTTATATATTCTTATATGGAACTCCTTGTTGGCCTGAGTCCATATTTGACCACCATATACTAAGTGCAATCAGGGTTAACAAAATGACTTAGTCCGACATAAGGCAGCACCCTAAAATGGTATATATTCCTATTTGGGAGTCATGGTCAGCCTGAGCTTACATTCGACTACCATGTGCTGAGCGTAATTGGGGTCAAAGAATTGACTTAGTCCAACACAGGGCAGCACCTTTAAAATTTGTGAAAGATAAATTACTTGCCCCCATGCTGTAAGTGGTGATAGGGCGCAGTGGCACAAGACAGCTCATTATGCACTTGTGATATTGAGAGGGTGAGTCAATGACAAATATCGGTAAGTACAGGCTAAGGGCTACGTAGTGTGTGTGGGCATATATGGAATTGTAGCTGGATGGGCGGCCACCTTCCCAACATAATAAGAGTTTAGCATAGGCTCATAATCAGTAAAAGTTGAATTAAAAATGTTGTGGAATATATTATTTCTTGTAATTATATGACTTAGTATTTTTATTATTAATGCGGAATTGCCACCGCAAGTATGTGCTAAAAGGATAGGTAGAGTTGGGACAACTAGAGGACTCTGTTATTGGACTATTCTTTTTTCTAAATACTTTGCATGTTAGTGGGATTTTGGTTCGATTTATGAGGCTTAGATTATTCCGAGCATTTATTATATTATATTTTATGTCATGGTTTATAAAATCTTGACAATTAATAGAAAAATTAATTTATGAGACACTTAGTTTCATATAGTAACATTTGGCTCATGGCTCGGAAGGAGCGGGTCATTACAGTCACGGGGTAGGAAGACTAAAAACATGGCCCTTTGTGCTTTGGTAAGTTTTCCCTCCTTTTGGTGTGATGTGCACGGTTTTGCTTGTTGTTGCTCCATGCACTACCTGTATTTTATTTTTATGATATTTGTCTCATTTAGTTGGTAATTTTATGATTGTGTCATGCGTCATTAAATAGCTATGTATTTTTTAGTATGCTATGGTCTCTTATTTGCACAGTCTTGGTAGGTATGTTATAAATGTTGCTTTTATGTTGTTTTTTTGCATTCTACTACTTGAATCTTGTTGTGGTAGATTTACAATGTTGATGAGGCATGTTTCTCTTGAGCCTGTATCAGTATGTATGTGAGTCAAAATCGAAGAAAGGTGGCACCTCAGGCCAATGTGCCAACCCTTCTCTTTCCCACTCAGGCCCAATTACATGGAATTTGGGCCTGTATCTTTTAGTTGGCTGAATCCTATGGTGTTGGCTAACCATACCTGTTTACCTAGGCTCATTTGCAGTCTGTAAGCGCAAGATATGAACTTAGGAAAATCGACCCAAGGCCCAACAACACTGTTCCCAACACCTTTGCCTGACCTTAGTATGAGACCTGGTAATGTTTATACCATGTTGGTTAACACTTGATAATTTTTATACCAAACCCTTAGAGTGTCAGGGCCTATCGACCTGAGACTTTTCACTAAGGGTACTTGCAACATTAAACCCTAATTGAGGTTACTTAATAAGGTCTAACACTTCACTAAGTAAGATAATTAAGTTTTTTGAACCATGCATGTGCGGAGCTGTTGCTCGTTTTATGTGCTAATGCGATACGATCGTGATTAGTGTTTCATCTTCTTATTAGGATACACAAAGTGAGCTCATAAAGTTAGGACGGGGATCTCAGCTCATACATGTCCGTAGGACACTTCTGCTTCATTTATTTTTCACTTTATGGGTGAGGTTTTCACTGAATTTAAGACATAGGACAGAGTCAACAATATTTTATCGAATCCCTCTTATGCCAGAGCATTTATCTGAGTTTTCCCCATAGTGTAATAAAACTTTAAAGAGGAGACAATATATTGATGGTTTTAAACTAGAAGATCTAAAAAAACTAGGTTTCAAGCCCCTACCTAAACCTACTATATAAGTATACGAGTTTTATAATTTTCATGAATATGAAAGGAAGCGGTAGAGGTAGTACTCCTTTATAACCTAAAGTAGTGCAATGTAAGTGAGGTATTATGAACGCAACACATTTCTAGAAATCGTGGTACTATCATTGTTTCTAGCCACCTGAGTACCATAACGAGTTATATATAGAGGATGTGAAGGCATTAGCTTAAGTGTGTATGTAAGTATGAAGCCGTCAATTTAATTCTGTTTGTTTTATGATAGTTAGCCATGTCAACCTAAGCTTACTACCTTGACATGTATTATTGAACTTTCATGATTTATTGCGAGTATTAAGATACTCATCTACTAGTATTGTTTTATCAATAGTTATTTTCAGACCGGTAATTAAGCTTGTTTAATTACTAACGGTTTTCCTATATGTATGTAAGTGTGTGCTTATGTCATTGACCGGCAAAGGTGTACGGATCGAGAGGCTCATGGGGGGTGACGGTACCATGTGCTTATTTTTTGTTGAGTGTTGTATCGGATTTATGTATTTGGGTTGTATGACTTATAATTTTTATGATTATGAGGCTTATGGTAACTATGGGACATACGATGTGTGTACTGTGGGCTGGTGCCCTAAGAGGCCTATAGTGCTATGGTGGTAATGCTTCGTGTGGTCTATGTGTTTTTACTTTTATTATGATTATTAATGTCATGCAAGGTATCAACTTTGGGGCAAAGGCTAATAATTATCTGGAGGGTGTGTAAACTTCAAAGTTCTAGAACATGGGAAAGAGTAATTAAGGTACGCTACATATATTTGCTTACAGTTGTGTGAGTGTGATAGAGAAACATAGACAAGAGGAGCTTATGACTCATACCACTTAAAGGGTCCACGTGAAGACGAAGTGTTAGAGTCATAGTTGCAAGAATCGGAATCGGAATCGGAATCGGTTTTCCAGTGAATCGGAATCGGAATCGGAATAAGAATCGGGTAGAATCGGCCAAGAATCGATTTTTTTGAATCGGCCAAGAATCGGTCGGAATCGGAATCGGAATAGGAATCGGAATCGGAATCGGTCCGAACTTGAAAAAATATAAAAATTTGGCAATTCATGACAGAAATAGTTGAAATACATAATTATATAATTTATCAACATAAATACAAAAATTTAGGTATTTACACAACAATCATAAAGGTATGCAATTATGACAATACAACGACAGAGTCATACCTAAAAAAACAAATAAGAACATACCTGAAAAAATATACTCATTATGTAATTCTAACAAAAACAAACCTGGAAGAACATACCATATATCTAATTAACACAATTTCATATGATTACATACCTAAAATAATATTCACAATTTATCATTACAATACCACAATGTCTTTCACAATTTAATACAAGTCCAAAAAATGAATGTTCAGCACAATTCTAAATCATCTAATTCATCATCTCAAACATGTTCAGAGTCTGAATCATTATCACAAATGGGAAGAGTAGAGCTATCATCTGTGTGAACACGAGATCCTGATGTAAAAGGAGGCATAGAACCCGCAATCAGATTAAGTCCCTCAGGCTCAGGTGGCAAAGAGAAACCATGAGACGTAGTAGAACACGATCCAATTGCAGTTTTCAATATGGTACCACTTTCATTCGCTGGAACTGCATCTTCGTCTTCACCATCATTGGTACCAAAGAAATCATCCTGCATAAAAAAAGTCTTACCCTATTCATTTCAATTCAAAAAAAAATCATACAGAAAATCATGAATGGGATATAATCTTTAGTTAAACATACCGATGGGGATGGGTTGTCCTGTTCTCCAACCCACTTGTCTAACGAGTCTTTTAAACTCAAATGCTCACTAACTGCATCATATTTATGCCTCCACCTCAATTCGTTTTCTTTGACCCGCATGTTGTAATGAACATATACAAGATCATTGACTCTCTTCCTAGCAAGTCGATTTCTTTTTTTGGTATGTACTTGGTCAAAAGTGCTCCAGTTACGTTCACAACCCGATGATGAAGAAGTTTGACTAAGTATTCTAATAGCTATTTTTTGCAGTTCGGGGCAACTTATACCATGTTGTTCCCACCATGATACTACATTTGACAAATTGATTTACTTATAAGCTTGCTATAAAAATGAAATACGGAGAAATGTGGTATTTACCTGGGTGAAGGACTTTTCTGTTGGTAATTGCAAGAGAATGTCCAAAATCTCCTTTTCCATATACAAAATCGGACAACTACAAAATATTAAAACAAATTTAGTAATCATATTTAGTTATATAAAACTTAAAAATAGTAGTATCTTGACCTGCAAAGATGCCATGGATCGAGCTGCATCATTGACTTCCAAACGACAGATGACATCATTGAATGCACGATATACCTCGCTTGGCTACAAAATTAGTCCTAATCAAACATAAGCAATATGAAATTGTTAAAAAAATTATAAAGATATGTAAGTTAAATAAGAACATACAATGGTAGAGTTGGAACGGTAACGGGTTTGAGGATTAAGCATATATGTTGCATCATGAAGAGGATGACAAAATTGATTCGCCCATCTCTTGGTGATAATATCAACAAATAACTTGTATCGCTCTACTTTCATGTCGTGGACCTCTTTTATTTTTTGGATAGTCGTTTGCATTGCATCATAAACGAATGGCATCGAAGGTCTGTCATCACTGTCCACCAATCTCAAAAATCTCACAAGTGGTTCAATTGTTTTATGCACAAATTCAATCTTCTTCCAAAAATGTGCACTCAAGACAATCTCTTAAGCTGCGATTCCGTCCTCTTCTTTTGCAAACTTTGATGATGAATACATTTCAGAAACAAACATCTTTTTCAGTGCCTGCTTGTGTTCTAGGAAGCTCGCAATCGTCAAAAAATGCGTAGCAAATCGAGTTGCGCCGGGTCTTACCAATTCATGTCCATTTGTGAATTATTCCTCAAAAAAGCCAACAACCATGAGTGGTTGTATATAAGTTTGGTGACTTTCTGTGCATTCGTAATGCATGTCCCAACTTTCTTAATTTTTTCAAAGTCCTTCAGCATCAAGTTAATACAATGGGCAGCACACGACGTCCAAAATAGATGTGTTCTCTTATGTTCTAGCATCTTCCCGGAAGCTTTGTATGCTGAAGCGTTATCAGTAATGACCTCGACAACATTTTCCTCCCAAAATTCTTCTACTACTTTGTCCAGCAAACTAAACAAATAGATAGCATTTTTTTTTTATCTGAAGCATCAACTAATCCAAGGAAATACATTCCTCTCGGGCAGTAAACCAGAAAGTTGATCAAAGTTCTCCCGGATTGATTGGTCCACCCGTCAGACATAATGGAACAGCCTGTTATCTTCCAAGAAGCTTTTATATCCTCCAAGCTGGCATTTATGGAAGCCACTTCAGCAGTAAGAAGATTACCTGACAAAGCATATATGCCCGGAGGTTTGATCCCTTGATTACCGAATTTACCTGCCACATCAATCATTTTGTGGATGTAAGGCGAGTCCACAACATGGAAAGGAATGGCACAGTGATAGAATAATCGAGCAACAGCTGTGTGCAATTGCTCTTTCGCCTTCTTTTCTAATGCCGTAGTAATTCTCATTTGACCTGAACCTGATGTGTTCTTCTTTGCGCTTTCAACAATAGGTGCTTTCCTCTTACCTCTAGACTTAGAGCACCCACCACTTTGCTCCTGAACTTCCATCTCTTTCATATCTGAGTCATTCAAACCATATGACCTTATTTCTTCTCTAATCCTTTGTTTTTCTTTCTTGGCCTCTTCCACACCAGTGAAATAATCTCTCATCTTTTGTGCATCTGCTTCAGGAACTTTCTTACACGCAGCCACATTTCCTTTCACTCCAGCTAGATGTTGCTTGAATCGATATATCCCTCCACTTATAGTTTTTCCGCAAAAGTTACATACGACTTGCTTCTTAGATGCGTCAACTCGTGTGCAATATTCCCATCCAATATCCATCTTCCCTGTGACAACTTTGGTACGCACAACATAGCATTTGAAAAAAAAAATTTCATACAATTATTGGATAGCAACACGCAATTGTACATCAATTAGCATGGCATTAAATATTAATTAGCATTAAACATCAATTAAACATTAATTAAACATCAATTAAACATCAATTAACCCTAAATTAGCATCAATTGAAGTGTGAAATTTAAAAAAAAATTAATCCAATTAAACACTAATCAGTCAAACTAAAAATCAATTAGCATCAAATTAAACATTAATTAGCATTAAACATCAATTAAACATTAATTAAACATAAATTAAATATTAATTAAACATCAATTAACCCTAAATTAGCATCAATTGACGTCTAAAAGTAAAAAACAAAATTCAATCCAATTAAACATTAATCAGTCTAATTAAACATCAATTAACATCAATTAACACTAAATTAGCATCAATTGATGTCTGAAATTTTTAAAAAAAAAAATTCATCCATTTAAACATTAATCAGACCAATTAAACATCAATTAGCATGACAATAACCATCAATTAGCATTAAACATCAATTAAACATCATTTAACCGTAAATTAGCATCAATTGACGTCTAAAATTTTTTTAAAAAAAATTCATCCAATTAAACATCAATTAGCACACCAATCAGCTAAAACAACATCAATTAGCATCCAATTACAAATTAATCATGAATTTATATAAAAAAAAATTGAACCAAGAGTGCACAAACAGTGATTGGCAGTGCGATTCCAGTCGACGGGGTTGTTGGCCGGCGCACGTCGGAGCCAAGGTCGAGACGCGTCGGAGGCGGCGGCGTTGAAATCGGGGCGGCGGCATGAATAAGGGTCGGGGTCGGCCGATTTAGGTTTTTTTAACAACAATTACCATTTTACCCTTCATAAATTAATTTACTAAATATTAAACTTAGGGTATTTTAGTAATTATACAAAAAACCGGAATCGGCCGATTCAGACCGATTCCGATTCCGATTTAAATCGGGCTGAATTGGCCTATTCCGGCGCCGATTTGGGCCGACCGATTCGGCCCCGAAATCGGATCGGCTCGGCGCCGATCCGATTTAAATCGGCCGACTCCGATCCGACTCGGCCGATTTTCACGACACTGGTTAGAGTATGATGCCCTGACACACGATGATATTTAATTTCTATCTGCGGAGTATGCAGAATAGGTAACCGCAACTTAGTGTTTACTTTACCGTAAGATCAGCATCATCTATGATTAAGTTATCTAACTGAAAGGTTGAAACTGAATATAAGAACCAGATCATGTATCCGTATTATGAAAAAGTCAACCTCTTAGTTGCATTGGGAGTGTTTCCTTCATGTAGCTTCAAGTGATCATTACATTTATAAATTCACCCTCTTAGCTGTCAGAGAGGTACGGCCTCTTTCATAATTCAGAGTGCTTATATTAAGAGCCCTAAAGTATAACTCCATAAGGCAGTATGACATAAATGCATTATATAAAAACTTGGTAAAGTTACTGTCTTAAGCCACCTTGAAGATTGAGATCCGCTTATGTAAAGCTTATGCGCTCGTAATCTAACGAATAACTTCTCAAATTACAACATCAAGATTTAGCTCATTTTTTGGACTGACTTGGGGTATAGCACAAATAGACAAACCCTCACACAAAACCTTCATTTTTATAGTACAACAATTAAGTGCAATATCAATTCAATAGTGCAATGATTTAATAATTTTATTTAACTGTTAAAAATACTCCAAAACATCTAAAGTTCAATGACAACACCCAAAACAAGAACAATCCATTAATGAAAAGCATGAAATAATAACTATTTTATAGAATTATCACACCACCAAATTTTCTCTTTTACAAGTCCCAAGTAAAACATTCTTGAAAACCCAACCCATAAAAAATAAATAAACCCCATCATGATCTCACAACAAGCAACACTCAACCTTGTACTCATATATTCACAATCATCAAAATTCAAAACATAACAAAACATTAATTTTATTCACATGTAAACTCATAAGAATTTATGTAGAACTAGCTCATCTCTCAATTCAAACCAAATCTGCTTAAACAACCATCATACACAAAAGATCAGGTCTTCATAAGTTTAAGCTTTGATTCTTTCTCCACTAATATAGGATCTTTACCAATCAAGATCAATAGGAATTTCACAATTTGTAATAGGGCTAAGTTATGGCTAAAATAGTAGATGAGAAGATAAACAAAAAGATATGCCCTAGCACAATATTTTTTACGACCGGAAACAAGTAAGCTCAAAACATCCTTTTTTGCAAATATTTTTCTATTTTCACTTTTTCCTTTATACCCCTTTCACCCAAAGTTACAATTTGATTGCTTATTTTATTTTTCGCATCAAAATATTTCTTTCATGTGCCAGTCTTTTGACTTGGTTTTACTAGTTTGTTTTTTCTTCAAAACTTCTAATTCATCATTTTTTTTCCCATCAACTGAACCTAATTCATTCTTCCCAAAATACACCATCCATACACCATAATGCATCATCCACTTTTGAACTAACTTGCTTCCAATCTAGAAAAAAATCAAATCTTAAGATGATAGGATGGGACAAATAATCAATGAGGAGAAGCGGAAAGAAATTAAGCCTCAAGTCAAGTCCATGAGTGACAAATCAGAAAGTATATTTAGGCTTAAAATTGGCTATAGTAAGGTTAACAAAATAGGACAACTTTCCAAATTGATCAAGCACACATAAATTACTTCTCTCATGACAAAGATCCTTAAATTTCGCCTCAAAAGAATCTCAACTTAAATTCTAAATAAATTCACTTGAATGCAATCAAGCACCATAAACTTCTTTAATTATCATCAAAATCCGAACAAAACCTCTTAGTTGAATAAAGTATAGGAAATTCTCCAAATAAAAATCAATTGTAAGACAAGCTAGATTCTAACTTACACAAACATTATCACATAAAATCATGTATCAATCTCAATATATTCATGGAATAGGGTAATTGAATTAGACAAATTTTATTACAAGAACACAAATTTTATTAAACATCAAATGATACCCAACCTAGAAAAAGAAAATTACATGACCGAATACTAAAAACCCCCTCAAACTTAAAATAAGCAATTTCCTCAATTCTTCAATAAATAAATAAACACTTATCTTAAAGCACACAAAATTAACTTGGGTATACTCCATATACCATTCATCCACCTAAACAAATACTAAAAGCGATTATTAAAACTTGGGTTCCCTCATAAGAAGTGCTAAGTTTTTCGTCTGCAGCTGGACATCTTCATATTGAAAATCATTTTACTTTCTTCCTCGATGCTTGAACCTTCTCCCATCAATTATTTCAAGAAATTCAACTGTTCTATGCGGGACATCACTTACGTAGGACAATGTTCACTGATATCTAGATTATCTTTCGTGTGTCAACCAGGATTCTATTTGTTGCACTGGCCAATTTTTCCAATTGATTCTCTAATCTCCTATTCATTTCTTCGTGATTAGCAATTAATTTTCAGCTCTTGATGAGTGTTGGAAGAGATTGAGTTAAGCACGTTGGGAGGGTTTGTTGGTAGTTAGAATATACATCATACTCTTCACTCCTCTCAAAGTTGGAAGTGATCCAAGCAACCCGAGTTGCAATTTCTTGTGTAGGGACAATAGAAATTTTGATGGTAATCTTCTACAAAATTGATTGGGTTGGAAGGACATTGATTCATTTGATGATCCCATTATCCACACTAGTAACAACATATTGGCAGCGGGGACATGACATGCATTCTTTCAAATCTTTGAACCTGCAAAGGAATAGCAAAATGAGTTTTACATACAAGTAATTGTTAGCTATCACAGCAGGTGTGGCTGACACTCCAGTTTTTTTTGTTCAAGTTGCCTCCACAATAATTCAATCAATTCATGCTCACTCATGTCCAACTTTAAAATACCTAAAATGAAAAGGGAAAAAAAAAGAACAAGTAAGAAATAGGTGAGAAGAACTTAAGTAAACAACTAAGAAATAGGTGAGAAGAACTTAAGTAAACAACTAATATAATCCTAATAAAAAGTGATTCCTAGCGGTAATAGCGCTAAAAACTTGTTATGATAAAAATATTCCCCAAGTCAATGGATCACTCAAATTATATAATGATAATAAAAGTATCGTTCTTTACTAAAATTTACTAAATATTAAGATTTACGTCAATGCGCGATAGTGAAGAGAAAGAATAATCAATTGATAAGAATATTCTAAAATTAACAACTAATCTAACAATAGACGAATGATAAAGGAATAAAAGCAGAAGATAACTTTAGCGGCTTGAAACCTAGGATCCACAATTTCACTTAATCATTTCATTTAAGTGAGTCTATCCCCTTTCTATCAATCCATGCAATGGTTTGCTAACCAAGGAAACTAAATTACTCGTAACGGGCTCGTGCAACTTATTATGAACTTGCTATTTTAATCTAATTAATATATCTCTAAGTTGGAATTCGTATACTACATTATGCAAATTGTCGAAGGTGAATGGGTATATCTCTATCAAATCACTTTGAGTTGCAAACATGGATATTTATGAAAAACCAATTTTTTTTTATTTCTAGATAAAATTAGATCCCTTTATCAATAGGTGATCAATCTATTATGTGCATTAAATTAAATAAAGTAGACAATCCATACTCATCAATTAAATAGAAAAGAAGAATGAACTTAATTAAATTCCACAACTAGGATCCATTGTGAACCCTCGACATCGTAGATTCCTTAAAATTCATTGTAATAATCATAAACATTACAAAAATAAAGAAAGAAGGGAAAACGAAAGAAGGAAAATAATAAAAACACTAAAGTGGAGCCTTCATCCTTCAACCCCTTCTCTCCTTGTCACTTCTCTACATGATACTTTATTCTTGATATGGAGCATGAGGCTGCATATAGAGGTATGAAGCATGGAGGAGAGGGTAATAACATTGAAACATAAACTGTAAACATCTTTTCCATCATTGATGTGTATACTCTCCAACTTCATATATTTCCATCTATGTGTACAATATATGTCTCCATAATTTTTTATGTGCTGAAGCATCCTTATGCGCAAGAGTTTATGAAACAATTTATGAAAAGCATGGAATAATAACTCTTTTACATCAAACATAAACATGATCCGGCTCTCATTTATAGAGATCAAACATAAACATGAGCTGGCTATCTATGGAACAACATGGTCATAACATGAATCCCAACTTCATAGTCATTATGATTGAGAGAACCTAGCATGAAACTCTATTGTATGGTCATATAGGAGTAGATAAACAATGTAGCCCTTACAACCTCCACATATCACATGCCATTGTACGTGACAGGCATGCAACCCGAGGGCCATTTTCATGGAAAACATGTTGTACAATTAAGTACCCACTATCTTTACACCACCAAGGTGGGAGGGAGTGTAGGCACTGTGAATATCTCCAACTCTCATATGTGAAAAACCAAACACTTATACATAGCACAAAGGTCCTTGGTAGGTGTCACAGGGATAGTTCTAGAATCACAAATTTTGCCCCAAACCTATTCCTATGCGGAGTTTACTCCCCCAGTAAACCAGCCTAACTGTCACAGGTCTGATCTAGGGTCTTATTTTTCGCCCTAATCTTTCCCGTGTGGCATGTTTCCCTCCTCGGAACCACCAGCCTACAGTGCTATGCAGCCAGAGGATGCACTGCACAGCACCTCTTCGGACACCCCCTTCGCACACACCCGGCCAAGTGCTTGGTACCACGCCCTATTGCTTGGCGCAACAAGGTACCCGCACTTGACTCCCGGTCGAAGCACCCTGCTCGAACACTTGCTCAATCACCAAGTTGCACTGTTAGGTGTTACAATGCCGGTCACCCACACAAGCCGGCACAACCTGATCTCAGGAATCACCGATCAGATTGTCGAATACCAAATCCAACAAACACACAGTATTTTATGGATACAAAACCCAACCTCTATTCCACTAGTATGAATACAGGATACAAGTAATCTAAACACTTTAGACTACCAACAAGTCGTGGACATGCACACCCCACGACTTGTGCCTCTCGACCCTTACTCGACAGGACTTCACAACTCTCGGCCACACGCTCGAGGTTGCTGGACAAAACTAGGTGAATTAGCCCTTAGGCGGACAACATCTGCACCGACAGCTTACCTTGGAGTCTAGTCCTAGACTTGGCAAGGACTGCTGCAGGAACCCCAAGGCGTCCCCTAACCCCGACTCGATCTCACCTCTCCACGCAGGGAGACACTCATCCACACTTGTTCTATCACTCAGATTTCTTTTTTTCCCTCTCTCCTCATCTCCAAATGAGCCTCCTCCTTATATAGGCATCGGCTGGACAAAAGGGGCACATCACCCTGCTGGATCCTGGCCATCCAATCCCAGATCAATGGCACAGCATGCATCATACCAACAGTCACCTA
>JAVDBV010080184.1:0-28006 GCA_032619315.1 Piper longum | reverse complement strand
GAACTGGGAATGGATCACAATGCACTTTGATGTGCATTGTGACAGTCAAAGTGCTATTCATTTAGCAAATAACCAGGTTTATCATGCAAGGACAAAACACATCGATGTCCGATATCATTTTGTACGAGAGATTCTAGAAGAAGGTGGAGTCATAATCGAGAAGATTCGGACCACTGAGAACCCTGCTGATATGCTAACAAAAGTGGTAACTGCGGTCAAGTTTAAACATTGTTTAGACTTGGTCAATATTGTTACAAATTGAAAGATGGAGTTCGCAGACACTACTGAAAGTTGGTTTTATGAGAGAATTGTATGGAATTTTGTTAAGGTGGAGAATTATTGTATGTGGGTTGCAAAATCCCACATCATGAAGTGGAGGGATATAGGGGGGAGCTCTTTCATTATAAATAGGGCTCCTCCCCCCCATAGTAGATCATCCCAGGGTAATTCAAAGTTACCAACTTCACTTTCTACCATTGGTAATTATTCCTTCTACCATTGGTAATTTGTTCTTTCTCTCTTTGTAATATTTCTCTTTAGTGAAATATTATTTTGGTAGTGTTCGAGGACGTAAGCAATTGCCGAACCTCGTTAAATTCTAGTGTTTATTCTTGTTCTTTTCTTGTATATTTAATAGCTACTGTCGGGTATAGTTGGTGTTAATTATTGTACTATTTATATTACTTGTCTTGATAAAATTCTGTGTAGGAGTTGGTTTTTTAAGCGGATTATCGTGTGCAACCAACTTTCATGGGAATTTTATCTTGGGGTAATTATTTAGTATAATAATTTTCACGCTTGTCATCTAGGTAATAGTTCTCACAGTAAACTAATTATCTTTGATAAAAATTACCCATTTTTCACAACAGAATTGTGGGGAATGTTGAAAATATTGGGTCATGTTCCATGCGGATGCATGATGGACATAACTTGCTTAACTATGGAAGATGACTGTTTATAATCATCATACTTCCATCATCTCATAAATCCTACCATGTTGAGGTAAACAAGTATTGTGACAATGACTTTCGTCCTTACTCATTTACATCTTGTGTGTAAGGGAGGTAGGGGGTTGCGGAAGAGCTTGTTTTTTGTCAAGACTATGCTATAACTAGTGCCGGTAGTGACCTTCAGCAAGCTACAAAACTTGCTAGTCATACGGTAGTATGGTTCAAGTTCAGGCTTTATAATCAAAGGACAGCGACAATTTTTCTTTCTAAAAGTTTTGCAATTGCTTTGTAGGTGACAACGTATGGAATGTGTGATACAATAGGGCCTGGCCTGTCTTTATAAATGAGAAACTAAGCCCCAAGATGCAGCCCCAAATGGATGCAGAAGTAGGTTCAACATTCTATTACTTTCACTCATTTCTAATTGCATTGTAATTAAAATTTTCTGTTGATACAACCCAGGTGATGAAACTCTTGAGAGAAGCTTATGATCGAGTCAGAGCTTTAATGAAGAAAGTTCATTTTTAAATCCCATGATTGATACTTTTTTTTTCTTTGCTAATTACAGAGTTCTCTTATTTCATGCATGCTGTCATGTTCGCTGTTTAATCTCTACTTGGTTTTGTCACTCCCTTGATAACTCTCACCATAAACACCCACTTCAACGAACAGATACATATTGCTCGATGTGTTGATGCTTGTGTTGATGTAATAGTTACTGGCGGGTATGACAGAGTAGGCTGTGTAGCACCAACTTAGGGTATTTATCATGATGTGAGTTATGACACAGATGTTTAACAGGTACTGATGAATAATGTACCGATGAGCCATACTTCTCATGTTTCGAAGTTATTGTGAATATTACTATTTACCTAGTAGAAATTATTTTCTAATTGTTAAGAAAGTTGTAACCTCCGTTAATGCTGTACTCCTGTTTCCAAGTTTCGTGGTCTTGTTAGTGCTGTTTTTGATTATTTTGTTGAGAGTTCTCTTATCTAGAGGCAGTGGCTTCATATTGATGCAGTTCACGGTTCCTCATATTTATGATGCGTCTTATAGTTCAGCGGAGAACTTTTATATCTTTTTTCCATAGTTGAGGTAAATACTTTTTTTTCTGAATTCACCGTTTGATTTCAGCATGAAAGTATCTGCATGATTTGGCAATGCCCTTAATGAAAATGAGACACACTGCTGAGGACATCAAACACATACTCAATCCTTCTCGAAAAAAACAGATAGCAGAGAACAGGAGGAAGGGCTAGCATTTTGTTAGAATTAATCTGTTCTTCGTTCTTCAACTCTACAACACTATACACTAAGTCAACAACGCAAAGTGTACAGGTATAGGAAACTTAGCATATTGCAATTTTTATCACATTAGAAAGTTTCAAGTCTTATTTTTTCTAGAGAACTACAATTTCCTTCTTTTGTCTTCATTTTAACAATCACTTTTAGTTCCATTCTTGTGTTATATTTGCCTTGTCTTTATGCAACGCGCAGAAGGATTTTGTGAGTTCGAGTTTGACACTTTAGATATCCTTTAAAAAAAATAGTAGCAATGCATCTTTAAATTAAACTCAAACATATCCTGCACAACACACTGGTTTTTAGCTAGTTGCATCTAATTTATGTGCCAAAATAGACTTTCCTACCCATGCAACTCCTAATCAATGAATATTTAATTTGGTTCTTCTGACTCTGGTTATATGTGAGAGCAGCCTTCCACGGAATTGAAAGTGCTCGCCTTCCAGATTTCTACCACAAAAGCTTGCTAGGTCATGTCAGTTTAGCAAAGCCTTAATATGCTAGTAAAAGTCATACATTTGGCATTTCAAAGAAAGAGTTTTCCTCGTGTTAACACTCTTTTTTCAATGAACAGCATCAACTACAATGTCAGTGCCGTGGTCTGGTTCCCATGCTTACTTGACATCCCACTCTGAGCCCAACATTCATAATTATCCTATACTCATTTGCAAGTGTACAAAAGAGGACCATTTGTTTGTAGAAGAGATGGTATGCAAGAGATTACCACCCTTGTATGTGCATTTACTAATTACAAGCACTTATACAAAATTTCAAGTACGAGAAAATTGAAGTTTAGAACGTTCGCCAAGTTCAGGTACATACAAACATAGAAAGATTGTCTCCCTTTTGTTGGTCTCTTTTTTTACATTGTTCTCTTGCTTCCTTACAAAATCATCATATATCACCAAAGTAGCCAAGAAAATTCCTTGTGATCATCACTATTGTCGAGAAAGAAGTAGATCAAATAAAGGACAAGGAAGTAGGCGTTGAAAACTGCCTCAAGATGCTAATGACAAAGCAGTCTCTTCTCGCCAATGATCAATGTCGATCTATGGGCTCTGTCCGGCCTTGCAGTGCTAAACGCTCTGAGACATCAGCCAAGGATTTGAGGTTGCATTTGATGAGAGCTTCAACAAAGTAGCGAGTCTCGTCCCTTGTGTTTCCATCAGGCACATCCACTACAAATGATTCGACCACCATTGTCCCAGGCCTCCCTTCTATAACTTCAGGATGGACAGTGATTCTTGATGAATAATTCTGTAACAAAATGGAAGAAACAACATTTGGGATCATCGTTGTTCACACCTAAGGTATACCAAAACTCTTCCATGTACTCCAAAATGTTGAGTCCCTTAGAGTCTTCTGTAGCATGAACAAACACTTCACTACTTGTTGGCTATGCACCACAGACATGGCACGAGAAGTTGGAACATGCTCACAATGATTTCATTAACATTGTGCACTTGTTAATGGAAAGCAAACTTTCGCATAAGCTAGAACTAGAATATAGAATCAAATGAACAGGGAAGAGGATAACATTTTTTACCTTTAACCTATGATCTCCGCCAACTATTTTGATGCTGAGAATATGCTCATTATCATCAAGAAGCTCCAGCCGTTCTGTGCTGGTTGTAGCAGGGAGACCCGACTTCACATTCACCTCCCTAACACTCCCAATCCCCAGATCCCCTCCTTGAACCACACATCTGCTAACAAAGGGCTTATACTTCTGTGGTTGATCGAATCTTCTCACCAGAGACCACACCTGATCACAGAGGAAAAGGAATTCAATGAAAGCAACAAAGATTGCAAATTTTCATGAGATAGAATAGACCGATGATCAAACCACATGAGACATGTTTTTCAGACGAGATTGATGGGGAGTTTTGGATCAAGCCATCTAAAAAATTGTTGGCAAAATCCAATAGAAGAAATTGTACAATTTCTACAAACAAGTGACAAAAGTCAAAAACTTCTATATTCCAACCTTATTGGTTGATACATGATCCTCTCCAAAATGCAAAAACATTGAGCTTTGACCAATTAGCTTTAGCAACAAAGAAGCCAAAAAGACATTAGAAAATGCATATGCTAATCTAGATCTTAAAAGTGAAACAAAGATTGGAAAGAAGATGAAGAAGAAGAAGGTGGAAGCCGAAGAGAAAAAGAGAGGCTCACGAGAGGAACTGGGGCTCTGATGTGCTTGACAAGGGTGGAGCTGCACTGGTTCTCCCTCACCTCGTGCTGGTGGTGCCCCCATGGGTGCTCCCCCTCCGTTCTTCCTCCAATCCCATTCATCTCTCTCTGTTCTTCTGAGCTTCACAACCTACGGCAACCTCAAAGAGAAGGCACCGACCCACCAAAAAATATAGCCCTTTTTCCACCTCTACCACTGCTCTTCACCTGTAAACATTAAAATCCGATCAGTTCAAGCCGGGAATCTAAGCACCGGCGTCGTCTCCATCGCCGTGCGAGCTAGCTCCCCAGCTGCTCCCTCCCCCTCCCACCTCCACGGCCATATTATCAACGACCAAAGTATGTAATCCCTCTCCTTTTTGTTTTGTTTTACGGTTCTGCCACTAACCCCTTTTTATTTTTTTTTACATTTTGTTTTAGATTTATTACAAGCTTCTATTATTTTTTTATGTTTTTTTATTATATTTTATAAAATAATTTTGATTGAAATATTTTACAATAAAAAATTTTAAATTATTGTTTCTACAAGTGGGTTCTAATCACAGTACAAAAGACTAAAATCGTGTCATCTTTTATCAAACAAGTTGAGTTAAATTCTAACCATGCATGCTACCAAATTGTTGAATAGAATTTAAAAAATGCCAAATTATTCTAGTTGAACTAATCTTACTTGGACATATATAAATTTTAATTTTTTACTCTCGTCCCATGGCCCTGCTGATGTGGCTATCTTTAATTGGCTAACTTGTGGCAATCAGCTAAAAAAGGTCCCTGCCCTTTTAAGGGTGGTAGTTTTGTGATTTTTAAGAAGTACGTGTATTATTGGGAGACAGTGTTTAATTAGTGTTAAGTACATTAACAGCGACTTTTTTTTAATGAATAACTCTGGCTCTTTCCTAGCTTGGGGGGTCATTTTGGTGATTAAATTATGTCACCATAGGACGGTACAAAATAATACACGTCTATTTCTTTTCTTTTTTAGATTTTTATTCCAACCATGGTCATTAAAACTCTTAAATGTTTATTTTAAGAATTTTTTTCAAAGTTGTAGTAATTTTTTTATTGATAAATTTATCTTTAAATGGTCGTACTAATAATTTATTCATAATTCAATCATTATTTATGTAAAATTTATAATTTAATAATATTTTTTTATTTTCATGTCTTACTTGTTATTTAAATTTTCATAAATAATAGTTTGTTTTAACATTATCTGTAACAACCACTCTAAATATAATTAATGAGCTAAAATTATCTCTTTAAAATAGTTAACCCAAACTAAAAATTTATAAATTAATCTTACTAATTTACAAGATCTTAGCATAATAATTATTAGATGTAAGATTAGTTTCAGAGATATTACAAGTATTAAGGATATTAATTGGGTTTTAGTATAAGGGTTGGTACTTGTAATTAGCCCAGTAAAAAACCTATGCTGGGATAGGTTATTTCCTTAATTTCTAATTGGTAGAAGGCAAAAATATCTCTTCCTCACATTTAAGCCAATCACTGAATTGTTCATGTCAAGAGAGCAATGGGATATGACCTTTGATATTGGGTAGGTCCCTTGCACTCAACGGCCACAGTTGAAATTTAGTTCACTGTAATTAATGATTGGATAAGCAGGCACACATTTCTCATATCAATAGGGATCTAAACAAGCAAAGTTGGCTCGAAGTTTTTTACGTTTGGTTCAATTTGGGTTAAGCTCGTACTTGTTGATTTTATGCTCGAAAAAATACTTGGCTCAAAATAGATAGTTTATTGAGCAACAAATTGAGCTTGAGCTAAATAGTATTCGGTTTGGCTCAAAACTCGATCTCGATGTGTTCAAACTCACAAAAATACTTGGTTCGTCAATATTATTTAGGTTATATTAAATTTATATAGTGTTGGACAGAAAATTTTGATCCTATATAAGTCGAGCACGAGCTAAGCATAAACATTTGCTCAACTCGAGATTGGCTCGGCTCGGCTCGACCCAAACACGAGCCAAGCCCAAACACTATAAATTTTAGACGAGCTCAGCTCGACCCATAATAAATCAAAGCTCGTCAAGCACTCAAACATACTTGATAAAAATCAAGCCGAATTCAAATTCATCCTTGTTCGGCTCGACTCGGCTCGTTTATACCCATATCAATCAAAGAGTTAAACTGGTGACGCTTGCCATATTCAACAAGGTGGTTCTCTTCCTTTGACACATCCAAATTAGTTGGTCCTTACTAATTCACACGAGATTCCAAGTGCCTCATGCTACTCGGGTCATAGTGTAAGCTAGTGATGTTATTAGATTATTGCCATCTAGGGTGCAGTACTCAACTGCTTTCCCTAGCAACATGGTGTTTATATTGTTCTCCCACAACTATATTTTTACACTTTCGGCTGCTCCCATTATGCTCACCGCTACTATAGGAATCACTTTTACTTTTTCCCCCCTATAACTGCTAAGATATTTCAATTTGCTATATTATCTCTTGCCTACCTATGAATTCAACAACCGTTTGAAAGGTTGAACTATTTTAAAATCCCTGAATCTATGCTCATTTTCAACTCCTTGAAGCATTTGGTTGCGTACTATGCCCTTCTTCGTCTCTAGGTGCTTAGGTATCCACTATAAGCCTTTTTTTGTTTGAACATCGTCATTAATGTTATGGCTATGTCATCCTAAGGTTCTTCTAAATGGAAGGATCACATCAATATCTATGAATGAAAAATCATAGATCGAACTGCTGAATTGGAAAATTGGGTGTATCATATATATATACCTATGTATCAGTTAAGGTCACGAGCTAGAGATAAGAAGACTCAAGCTGTTGACATCCGCCACAGGGTAAACCATCACCTCTCAAGCCTCCCCGACTAATTATACCATAGAGGCCAATGATAAACAATAAGTACCTCACCCCCCCCCCCCCTGTTCTATAGTATATAGACTATGTATATAGTAAGGCTGAGTAGGAATTCTATTCTAAGGAATTTTGTGGTACCAGATTCAATTAGAGAAGAACCATGATTAAAGAACTCTCCCCCATTTTTTCGCTTCCACCTAGCTCTTTGGTTTGGTCTTAAGACTACTAGTTTTAAGAATGACTGATTACCCTTCTCGAACCCTTACTACCCAACTAAAGAGTGGACAGCTAATGTGTGCTGCTTATTGAACAGAGTCTACAGTCAATCTGTGACCCCTGGAGACCGAAGGCATCCTTGGAATGATCTCATAGTTCCTATAGGGTGGAGGCAATGGGGTCAGTCCATGGATTTTCCTTTCTTTTGCTACATTTAGCCCAAAGAGTTGAGGGAGAAAGCGCATCAAGTTGTTAGCAATGGACCTCTTCTTAAGGGATCCTAGATGAGGGAACCTTAGAGGAGCCGCTGACTCCAACTATCGTCTATGTACGATCTATACTAGATTTAGCTAACTGCCCATCCTGCCTCCTCTATGTTCATTATAGCCCATCTTTGTCATAGTGGAGTCTTTTAGTGGCTTTTTCAGTCTTTTCCCCATTACTTAAAAAAAGTGAGCCAATAGTTTAGGTATAAGATACTATCATTACCACCTGAACAATTAGACATCCAACCTATAATCACAATGATCCAATTGTAATAGAGAAGCTCTACCAATTGAGCTATATCCCCTCCAGCCCCGGTGAAACATATATGAAGGAGTCAGATGCTTATTTGATTCTTTTCCCCAACACTGCTAGGCCATCCTGGACTTGAACCAGAGACCCCACCTGTGAAGTAAATCATTGCACTTATGATCCAACCAATTGAAAGAAAATCAATAGATTCTTTTTCGGGAGCAATTCACCTTTCCTGAACGCAACATACAGATCTCTGTTGTCCTACGCTCTCCAAGTGTGCTTGTTCTCCTCTTCTTCTTTACTATGATAAGTATTTGTGAAATAACTCTCATGAAAAAGAAAGTGTTAAAAAACTCTCTTGCGCTAATTGTAGACACGCTAAGATCCTTTTTCAAACTGGCCCCCATTTTAAGTCAAAAGATAGGTAAATAGACACAATACTTTGCGCTGATCAAGGGATGGGTGGGTGCAAATTTCACGTTCTTCCTTTCAGGAATGAAGGGTTAGGGAAATCTTATTGAGTGGTGCTTTCTCTAGACCTCTAGGAAAAACATGAAAAAAAAGGTTCGAATATTACGATCCCTCATTCACCCCAGAATAAAAAGGGTGATCTCGTAGTTTTTGGTCTGTAAAGATGTATTATTAGGTGCTCTATTTTTACATTGAGGCAGAACCTAAAATTATGCTCGAGAGATAGCTGTACATACACGGATAAGGAATGCATAGATTCTCGAGAAGAAAGAAACCGTGGTGGTCCCCCTTGGACTACTTACATTGGATGCCCTTCGATCAGCGCATCTATCCTCCTGAGGAGAAGTTTGGTTTAAAACTCTAAGAGGAGGAGTATGTCATGCTATTGTGTCATGGATGATTTATATCTCCAAGTCAGGCATTAATGAGCACATTGAACCATGCATGTGGTTGAGAGCCCTCACAACCCAAGCATAATGGCACAATTATTCGGGGTGTCTTCTACCACTAAACTAATAGCTCTGTGGGCTTCCCATGGGGGCCCGCTATTCTAAGAGAGAAAGCTCATCCCCTTCTTTCCTTTTTTTGTGTGCCTCCATATCACCACACAAGAGTGACATGGGTATGTAAAAAGGGGAATCCTTTTAACTTGTTCTAGCCTAGGATAATAAGCCCATGAGCTTGGTCTTACTTCACTATCGAGAAATGAAAAAAGGCTTAGATCTCCATGTTTAGCTCAGATTTAGCTCACTTATTTTATTTTTAGATGTGAAGCATTGTAAAATGAAAAACCCAACAAACATTAGCTCTCCCTATAAAGGAGGTGATCCAACTACACCTTCTAATACGACTAACTTGTTACGACTTCACTCTAGTCACTAGCCCTACCTTCGACATCCCCCTACTTGTGGTTAAGGACTTCAAACATGACCAGCTCTTATAGTGTGATGGGCAATGTGTATAAGACCATGAAGGAATTCACCGTCATATATTTGACCGGCGATTACTAGTGATTCCGAACTGAGGACGGGTTTTTGGAGTTAGCTCACCCTCATGGGATCACCCAGGCCATTAGGGGCATGATGACTTGATGCCATCCTCACCTTCATCTAACTTATCATGACAGACTATTTAGGTTCCAAACCCTATGGTGGTAGTTAAACATGCAGGTTGTGCTCAATACGGTACTTAACCCAACACCTTATGGTACGAGCCGACGACAGCCATGCACCACTTGTGTACACGTTCCCAAAGGCACCCCTCTCTTTCAATTCGTAGCATGTCAAGCCCGGGTAAGGTTCTTTATTTTGTATCGAATTAAACCACATGTTCCACCACTTGTGTGGGCCCTCGTCAATTCCTTTTAGTTTCATTTTTGCTAATGTACTCCATGAGTAAGATACTTAACATGTTAGCTACAACATTGCATGGGTCAATACACACAATACCTAGTATCCATCATTTATGGCTAGGACTACTACAGTTTTTTATTCCTTTTAGCTTGAGTCTCTCAGTGCCAGTGTCGGCCTAGCAGAATGCTTTCACCATTGGTGTTATTTACGATCTCTGCGTATTTCACCGCTCCATCGAAAATTCCCCCTACCCCTACTGTGCTCTAGCTTCGCAGTTTTCACTGCCTGTCTAAGGTTGAGCCCTAGGATTTGATGGATAACTTGAAAAGCCACCTACGTACGCTTTACGCCCAATCATTTCAAATAATGTTTGCATCCTTTGTCTTACCACAGCTGCTAGCATAAAGTAAGTTGATGCTTATTATTCAGATACTGTCATTTCTTCTTTTCCAAAAAAAAAAAAGTTCACGATACCTCCATGCAGCATTGCTCCATCAAGCATTTGCCAATTATGAAAAATTCCCCACTATTGCCTCTTGTTGGAGTGTGGGCTGAGAGTCTCAGTCCCAGTATCACTGATCATTCTCTCGAACCAACTACTGATCGTAGCCTTGGTAATCTATTGTCTCACCAACTAGCTAATCGGACAAGAGCCCTTCTTTAGGTGGATTCCCCCTTTTGCTCCTCGTCCTACTAGGTATCAACAATTTTTCGCTTCTTTTGCTCCTTAGACACGAGCCCCTCCTTATAAGTGAGACTGCTATTCAATGAGTCAGATTGAACAACTAAGATGATAAGATTGATCATATTTGGGGAAAATATAGGTTGGTCTTTTTTAAAAAAAAATAAAAAGAAGAGAATATTAATCTTGCAAGAGAGATAAAATCTCTCATTTTCTTCTTCTTTCGCTTGTACTCAAAAGTTGTCGGGGGCACAAATTCTAGATAGGATCCATGCAATTATAAATAGTAAAATTTTTAATAGTTGAATACCTTTTTCTTATGTCAACCCTCCTTATTTATTTGGACTTGGGACCGACAATGCAAAAGTATGGGCGAAGTTTACAAAGATATAAAATGTCAAGAAAAAAGTATAAATTAACAATAGCAATAATATCAATTTTTATTGGGTTATATGTCGTATATTTTCATTATAAAATAATTTATTATACAAATCTACGCTGCCATCTTCGCTTAAATGAAGGTAATTAATGTGAAAGATGAGAATCGCTTTTAGTTGCTCATGTCTTGGAAGGTCTATGGTAGACACATATTTAATGTTGAATTGAATAAATTAAAAACTAAAATTTCTATAAAAAAATGAGCGTAGTTGAAAGTACTATTAATTAGAATAATGAGAGCAACAGTTAATTGATGTTAAAGATATATGTTATGATTTAATCTGTTTCCTTTGTAGATCACTATGATCCGGAAAAAGATCTCCAAAATAACTAAAAGGTATTATTTACCTATGTATGACAAATGAAATGTGCCGTTAAACCAATTCATTAATTAGTGCTTATTTTCAACAAATTGATTAGTGCTTATTGGACGTATCGAAAAGAGCACTAATGAGATTAACTAAATAAGAATGAAGAGAGCACGTCGGTACCTTTTTTCTCGCCTCTTAATTGTTTTCGGTTATAATGTTATATGACATATTGCATGACGGATACAATCACATATTTAGTTTTATGAAACACTGATGAGCATTTGGAAACGAGGGTTGATTAATTAAGATACACTAATTGTTCCTTCGTATTTATTATTGAACATTTATTTTACTTTTTAATCTCGTACTTAAAAAACTTGAATCGCACTCACCGAAGTGGATATTCACATGTTGCATCAACGTTCCACTCTTTGCCATTTTTAATTATATCATCCATTTTGGAGCATGAAAAGGTGTAATTAATTTGATGATCAGCAATGTCTAAATTGACGAACAAATGACCTTTTCTGTAGGATTGTGTGATGCATCTATGTGTTGCATGTTTGCAACCAAATGCTCATGTCTTAGTTCTAACTTCTAATTAATTAGGCGAGTCTTGTCAATGGAACTTTTTTAAGCAACTTGCAAATAAAAAATTATGGGGAGCATATTGGGCAAGGGATAAAATAATCAACATTTAAATATGTGTCTGCTATTTCCTCTACTACCGTGATCAGTTGTACATACTGAATACTAGTGCCTACGATTCATACAAATTGAAGGCTTTTAAAAAACAAACAAACAAACAAATTGAAGAATAAAAGCTGTCAAGGAGGGACTCAAATTCATTAGATTGATACGACTACATTATGGGTATGTATGAAACTATGATCCTTCCTGGTCTTGCTAATAATTATTGCCTACGTGAAATTTTTTAATTTAGTTTTACATATAATACTTATTTGGGATAAGATTCTACTTATAAATGAGAATAAATTATAAATCTTTAACTTGATTATAACTAATTTTAAAAAGATAATTTAGACCAATTACTTTGTATTTTGAATTGGGTCATTATAAATGATATCAAAGTAACGAAGTTTCGTATTAGGTGGTGAGTTAGACTATGTTATTAGTCACAAGTCTTTAAGACGCCTTAGTTGTAAGAATTTTGATGATGAAATTTTTTAAAATAAGTATATTATAAGATTTATTAACTTAATATCACATATAATACTTATTAGTGTAAAATCTTGTTTAAAAGTACTTATTAGTGTAAAATATTGTTTAAAAGTGAGAATGATTTATATTTTAAAATTAATTAATTATTTTTGAAGATATAATTTAGAAATATTAATTTATACTTTAGGGTAGATTGTTACAACCCAACAAGTTGTTTTGCCAATTTTTAAAGTAAAGTAACACCCACTAGTTAATTACCAGTGCAATCCACAGTACACTATTGAAATTTAAGGTTATATTTTATATCTTGGTTTTCATGTTTGTTGATTTTGCATGTTTATATTATATATTAATGTCATATTTATCAACTTCAGGTGCTTACTTATACATAAATATAGTATTTGTTAATTTTGTACATTTATCTTATTATATGTAAATGTCATGCTCATAAGTTTTGTATGTTTAATAAGTTTTTTCTAAGTTAGGGTTTGAAGCTTTTCTTATTAAAAAATATAAAAATTTGATAAACACGACCACACCCACTTAGTTGATAAGCTTATTTTATTTAGTATGCTTATTTTATATGTTGATGTCATTGTAATCAATTTTGAATGTTTATCTTGTAAGTCGACGTAATCATATTTATCAATTTTTAATGATTTTATTTGCTCACTATATATGATATTATACTTATTAATTTTTTATACTTATCGTATGAGTATGTGTAGTCATTTTTATCAATTTTTTCATGATTCTGCATGTTTATCTTATACTTGAATGCAATATTTATTAATTTTTTAATACTTATCAAATTTTCATGACTTTCTCATAAATATTATATTTATCAATTTTTTACCTATTGTGGGGATAAAATTAATCAAATGATAAAAAAAGGCCGAAACATAATAAGTGAACAAAAAATCCATCTTAGTAGATTTCATCCTAATAATTTCACAATCTCCCACGTTATTTCATTTATTTTTCGTTGGGTTACGTTAATAGAACCGAGATGCCTCGTAAGGACCAATAATTTGGATTCTCCTTTTCAATAGAAAATAAAAATGGAAAAATAATTTTGTTTCCCAAGGCCACACTTGCCCTTGCCCCACTTTGAGCAAACAAACTAAAGCTTCAATTTTATTATGCCCTCTCCTCGGTGAAAGCGGCCGTGGCCTTGTCGCCGGCCCCAAGCCAACAAGGAAGGTTGTCACGATGGAACAGTTTGGAATGTGATTCCATGGCCGGTCCACCATTGAAAAGGGGCTCACTTGTCCATGTGCTAAAAGGAGATCATCACATCAATACGAATGGTCCAATCACACTTGCTTATGTTTTTGGATATCTTGTGTAAAAATTAGAACAGGGGATCACATCATAACCAGATCGGATTTATAGGTGGTATTAAATATATTTGGTTCAACATGGTTCAACCGGATTCAATCATATTCAAAAATTATAAATACATTATTTAATTAAATATTAAAATTAAATTTTGCCGTTATTATTTTATTAAATATTTATTAAAATACCGGAATTTTCAAAAAAAATGGTTTTTTTAACAATTTTACACTAAAAAGCCCAGATACCATTTAAAATAATATTAACACCTAAACATTACTAAATTTAAAGGCGTTACAATATAATATTTATAACTATGCTGTAAATTAATTCAAAGGCCGATAAAATTGTAAAACATGATCAGCCTGGATCATAAGACTTAATCATATTAATGCAAAACTTGATCAGCCTGGATCATAAGACTTAATCATATTAATGCAAAACTTGATCAGCCTGGATCATAAGACTTAATCATATTAAAGAGTGATTGTTGTTATTGATGCCCCAAAGACAACTAAAAATTTCTAAATATTTGCATGTTAATAATTATATGGGTCTTTCAGCCTTGTTATTTTTTTCCTTTTAACAAATTTGAACTCTCAAACAATATGTAAGAATTCTGATTCAATCATGCATGGGGAAGAATTATAAAACATAATATTGTAGCCCTACTTGGCCAACGGAATCTAGGTTTTTGTGTACTTATTGATAAAGTTGATTAAGTATACTCAATTTCAAAACCATGGAAGCATGGCAATGTCTTTTCCTACAAATTTCATCACCCCCAATTCGCTTGTTGAATCGCAAAAAATTAATAATCATGAACCGAAAACAATTAATAATCATGGGACCATAACAATTAATAATCATGGAAAAGTGTAGCATCCACGGATTCTTAGTGCAAGAAAACATTGACAAAGAAAGAAGCAACAACAATTAGCCCTTTTTTTTCAATAAGTAGGCTTTTGGTAGTACTTGACTCTAATTTGCTTGGGAATGTATGGAAAAGATCTTAGCATGGCGAATGATTGTTACTGCAGATTGGCACTTTTAGCTCCACTATAGCAGCAAGTCCCACTCTCTATAAGCTTTTCAGCATTACATTACACATATCCCCAAGAGACATGTATCTCAACAGCCCACATCCCTTCTCATGATCCATTACACCATGAGAAAGCTCTTAGTTGGAGCTCCACTTATAATCCTGACTCACCTTTCAGTTTTTCTTCAACATGTATGAATGAAATATACAAGAAAAATCCCACGGGATTGCGGGTTAAGTTCTTGGCTTTTAGTTATAATTAAAGTCTCCTTGAGTAACAAATTAAATATGCTAATGAGGATGACTTCAATTTAGAGCCAAAAAGGGGAAGAATGACAAAAATGATATCAAAGGGCATTTGAAGCATAAAGAGAGGATTTCTATTATTTCCAACCATTGTTTAGGAACTGTTACCTTTTCAATTCCCTGTTTAAGACTCTTGTTTATTGGCGCATTGCTACTCCATGAATATGCCAGTCTTTTTCACCCAAGAAAGGGCTTAAATTAAGACTGCTACTGACAGAGAAGGCAACTTTCATGGAGAAGCTCCATTCCACCTAAAGCCTTGCTATTCTTGCAAGGCTATGAACATTATATGGGGTGAGCTATAATCACATCGAGTAAAAACCGAACCGAAAAACTAACTAAACATTGATAATTTAGGGTGATTATAATCAAGTCATTGTTATTAATGGGATTAGATTTGCTATAATATGGTGTAGATTTGATTAATGTGAAGTATTAATCCATTTTAAAATCCATTATATTAAAATTTAGCTCCAAGTTAACTGCATTTGAAATTTTCAATTCAGCTTGGTTCAAATTTTGGTGTGAGACAACTATAGGCATTAAGTAATCATGGGAAGGGAATTGGAAATAACCTTGGTGATCAGAAGTTGATGAGCCTCGAATTATCAGAATCAGATGGGCTATAAATTGTAAAGTGTTGACAAAGTGAGCAGTGCTTCATGTATATCAACAGCCCAATATCTTGCTCATGGGCTGGCCACTTGTAGAAAATTTAAGGGTCTGTTACTCATTCTAAGGCTAGACATGACTGGAAAAGACATGGATCTCATGTCCTAGAAATGATATTTCCAGTGTTACAGGGCATGACTGCCATGTCCATAAAATCAAAGTATTTTATAAATAAAAATATCTAACTAATCATCATTATATGGTTAATTGAAATGAATATAAGATAAAACTTACCACATAATTGTAGTCTTGTTATCACATAGCCAAAAAATCTCAAATTTAAACGCACACCTTAAAATAAAAAATCCCAAAATTAAAATTATAAAAGTGCACATTGTTCAATAGCAAAATGAGAATTTTTTTTAAATAAAAGCATTTTTATGTGAAAATACCTAAACTACCCCTAATCACCGTTATATGGTTTATTGGAATGAATATAAGATAAAACTTACCACATAGTTATAGTCTTGTTATTACATAGCCAGAACTTCTCAAATTTAAAGGCATTCCTTCAAATAAAAAATCCAAAAATTAAAATTATAAAAGTGCACATTGTTCAATAGCAAAATAAGAGGTTTTTTTAAAGTCAAAGCAACTTACAAGTTAAAATACCTAAACTACCCCTAATCACTGTTGTATGGTTAATTGGAATGAATACAAGATACAACTTACCACATAATTACAGTCTGGTCATTGCATAGCCAAAAAATCTCAAACTTGAAAACATACGTTAAGATAAAAAATCCCAAAATTAAAATTATAAAAGTACACATTGTTCAATAATAAAATGAGAATTTATTTTTAAATGACAACCACTTCAATACAATAAACACATTGCAAAATATCATTTGCTTTGATTATCCCACTATTTCTGAACAATGTTGTCTCGAAATTTATTCCAGTCATTGATACTCCCTCTTGAACATATATCACGATATACTTGCAACTCTTCATTATGATCAATCCCATTCTTCATTTGCCTCCACAATGTTTAAGAAATTATGAAGCAAACAACACAATACAACCAACTTTACCTGAGTCATATAAGGGAACTCCACGTCCCAATTGCATATAGCCATTACATTTTGAGTTAGTTCGGATTTTCAATTCCAAAATCTAGCTTGGTCACTACCTAATATGTGAGCTCTAATATGACTGTCATCAATTGCTCCAATGCTATCTTTGAAATAAGGGTAAAAGATAAAATCATATCGACTCTTAGGATGTAAACAATTGGAAGGGGAGCACATATATTCTCGAGCTAATCCTAGTATTTCATCTAAAACCTTGTTGAAATAGGTACTAACCGTTCGTATAGAACGATCAAACCTATCCATGCAACTTACATATATGCAACATTGTACTACTCGTTGGTAAGAAAAACATAGCTAATTGCTCTTCCACATAAATATCTCTAGTATCACTCAAATGCTCCCTTGTCCCAAGCTCGTCTCTTATCTTCTAAAATATTCAAGATATAATCCCTTCTTGCAGTAGTGATCCTCCTTCTCTTACTTTGGTCTCGTGTTGAGCATCGATCCACGATATATCCTGCAAATGCCTCAAGGAATACTCAAATGGTAGAGAAAAGTACAAAATTGCTGTGGTCATCTCTTGTTTACTCAAATTATCCATTTCCTGTTATATGTTATATATAGATTATATCAAAATCACTATTACAGTAATCATGAGTAACTACCAATGTTTCACATACACCGATCATATACTAAATAACTGCATCAAGAGAAACATTCCACAATATTAACAAACAAGTCACATCAATCTATACTTATTTTTTATCCATCCAATTATAGCAGAATCATTTGTAATCGTTTGTTTAAGACAAAAGACTACGAAGGATAAGATACAAACTTCAAACTGATATAGCCTATGCCAAAATCTTATTCTGTGTACTACGAGCTCTAAATGACAAACAGATTAGATTTTGATTAAGAAATACAAAGCATCAACCATTGCTGACTCCAAGACTTACATTTTGATAGCTTCTTACACACAAGCATATATAATTCAAGCAAAAAAATGTGATGCATCACCTTAACTACTAAAAAAAATGGGGAAAGGAAGAAAGGGGAAAAGCCCGATACCTGAACAAAATTAAGCAGGTATGGTAAATTTTAAATCATCAAACTAATTTGTCTTGAAATTTATTAGCATTATTCTCAACATGATATTTATGAAAATGTTTATTAGAAATTACTTTACCAACTTGAAGTAAAATTGTTGGACCAAATGTGTGCTATAAGCTCTATTTTTTATGTCCAGGACAAGAAAAACTCCAGATATATAAAGTGAATAATCTTAGTTGAAGTGTTTTTCACGGCCTTCCCAATCGGATATATTCAAGAATTTGAAAACTATCAAAAGATGTGTTGGATATACTGTTTACAAATGTGTCTTTGATGTACAGCAAACCCTTGCACTCCTTCCATGTAGTGTAAGCTACAATCATTCTTAGATCTTCAATTGGTGTAATATAAGTTTCATTTTTTTTCTTTTAAAAAGCTCTAACTTGAGTTGCTGATAGTGAAGATTAAACTGATTTAATCTGATCCAAGAATCAATAAAAGTAAGTTAAATAGCTTATGGTCTAAGTGATATCGGATCAAAAATTGCTATAAACAATAGGAACATCAGAGTTGTCAAGTGTTGAGAACATCAGGCTGAAAGTACAAAATCCAATTATACTTTTTTCAAGCATTGAACTTAAATATATAAAAAATGAATAGGTGGCTATAAAAAATACATAGAAGTACCCTTTGGCTCATGACTACTTAATAACTAATTGAAATTTTTAGTTAACAAGTGGGCTAATTAATTATAATATGATAAGGTAAAAAAAAGATTAAAGAAGGTATGCAAATAGGAAAATTATAAAACGATAATATTTCTACTTTTTTGCCGCTAGCAAGACTCTTAAACTTTTCTTAATGCATAACAAAGACCGTTCGTCTATATATAGACTTTAGTAGTCTATTCCTTGTAGCAAAATTGACTTGAGTAAACTATTCTTATTTATAGCACAAATACTACTGAATTTAGGTTAATCTATTTTCCAATAATATATAAGTAGATAAAATTTACGCCAAGATTACTGAAAACCATAATGATGCTACAATACATAATTAATGGAAGTAGTCAAATATTATACTTAAATAAATACAATATATATATCATATATGTATGTGTATTTATATATAATTCTTAGTGAACACTTTTTTGCATATTGAAATAAGTTTTTTAATTGAGTCAAATAAATACACATGATCAAGGTCAAAAGTCTATCTAGTTCATCTTAAACCAATAACCTTAAGCTATCTAGTTCAAAGATTACTATTCTTGCGTGCTTTAAGAATTACACCTATACAATCTCAATACTAACATTGCCTTGATGTATCTAAAGACAGTAAGTGTTTCTCCCTGGCTATTTTTAACAACGTTGACCTTCAAATAAGGATCATGAAGCGTGGAACTGCCCATCTCAACACTAATTATAATACAAGCTAATACAACACAACAGAGAAGATGATGAGCAAACCCCAAACAAATCCCTTACAAGCTCATTCTCGAAACGTTGACTTTGATCATTGAATCCTTGAAGTGTTGGGCCAATGTCAAAAGTCAACTAAGTAGAGAGAACTTGCCAAATGAGCTCAACATCATACGATGGCAACGTGGCCAAGGGACACCCCTGCACCATCTCCTCCTCGCCGGGGGCCGCTGCCAGACACTCGTTTTCCTGCGACGAAGACGACAATGTCGAGTCATTTGTTGTATTGCCGCTTTCTCCACCATCACCCCCTCCGGTAGCAAAGCCAGTGTAATCAGAGACGCCGGTGCAACGGTTGTCACCGGCCACGGGGCTCCTACGGCTGCTTTTGCACCCTTTGCTCTTCTTCTCTTTCTTCAACCTCTGGCATATGGCCTGGATCTTGGCGTCCACCGATGACCTCACCGCGTCGAGCCTGGCATTGTCCGCAACGAGGCCGAGAGCTGCGGGCTCTCCGTCCCGCAGCTCCGGGAAGTTGAGCCTCGCGTAATCGCCCCGGAGCTTGTAGGCCGCCCGATCGTAGGCGTAAGCAGCGGTCTCGGCCGTCTCGTAGGTTCCGAGCCATACTCTCATCCTATTCTGCGGGAGCCTTATCTCGGCCACCCATTTACCCCAGTGCCTCTGCCTCACTCCCCTGTATAGCTTCCTCCTCCTCCCACCACCAACATTCTCTGCTTCAAGTCTAATGTTGGTACTGTGCATGTTGGGAAGGAGATGATTGTGGTGGGTGGATGGAGCTGATGGTGAGTGATGGGAGAGGGCTAAGTCCATGGCGCTCAGTCCGGCGGTTGTGAGGATTTGCGAGAGAGCAGAGCGGATGTCTGAGTTGCTTGTGAAGGAGAAGGGCGTTCTCTCCAAGTGCTTGCTTTGAGACATTCCTGAAAATGGTTTGTAGCGACCAAAGAAAAGAGCTCGATTATATATGCAAACAATGGGCCGATCCTACCTTGAACTTGGACAAGACAAGAGGAACTGGAACTGGTTTTTGAAGATAGGATTCCTAAACTCGGATCAAGAGATTAACAAGGGGTGATGGAATTTCCCCGAGTAGTTTGAAGAGAGTTCGCCCACTTTCTCCTTCTACTTCTTGTTCTGTATCTATGGTCGAGCCTCATCTGGTCATGTGGAAATTTATAGCCATGATTCGACTCAACGCTCCCAGTCTACTTTGCCACTTTTCTACCAACAGAGCGCAATCTGGTCCAGATGGCTTTGTCATAATCTGGAGAGGTGAATTGCATTGAAGATAAAGTAGAGTTGACTCTGGTTGCCACCTATTTACGCGAAATGTATAAAATACACAGTTTGCATTAAATTACCGGGATTAAAGTTGCTCCATCTATGGGATTCAAAACCTAAGATTGACTTGGTATTAGGGGGTCGTTCTTGTTTACTGGATTTTACCTATTTACGCGGAATATACAGCATATATAGATTGCATTAAATTAGAAAGATTAAAGTTGCTCCATCTATGGGACTCAAGACCTAAGATTGACTTGTTATTAGGTGATCATTCTTCTTTGGTGGTGTTTTTTTAATTATTTGAGATGCCCAATATATGGAGAGGTCTAAAATTTATTAAAATTTTTTTATTTAGGGAGAAAGACCTAATTCAACTTTAATTATTATTTAAATATATAGCAAAAATTTATATTAAGGAATATATAGGAGTGTTATTATATTTATTTATAAATAAAACCACCTAATAGAATTGATGTCAATTTTTTTTTTGAAGAGTGACTTTGACAAAAGATTAAGGTTGATCCTTATTCTTCTCCTAACTATAAGTTGAATCAACCTATGAGAACAGCATCTTCAATCTAATCAGTTGCATAAATACGTTTTCTAATTTCTCTTTTATTAAAATCTTTATGAATAAATAAAATAAGATTATGGTAAAGCCTTTATTATCAGTTGACAAGTGAAAGAATACTAGTATTAGTATTATTAGTCTTGAATTTTCTACCTGTAATCCGGAGGAAATGTGTTGATGCCTCGTTCTTGGATAAAGAATGAAAATTGAGACGATTAGGTCTCCTCATTAACCGTCATCTCAAGCTGGTAGGGTCCCAAACATGGAAACTTGCAACTTTGCTTATATGACTGAGTGATTCATAACTTCATCTAATGGTAAGAAAAACTTAGTCGCCAAGGAGATAATAAGATTGTTAGTAGATAGAAGAACAGTTGGAACATTAATAGCCAACGCGTCCAAAAGATGAAGAAAAGGAGCAAGAAAGCTTATGAAACCATGATAAGTCAGCCCTCACCCTACTGGTAATTACACTTTCCTCATGGGTAAGTAATTAGCAAAGACGCAAGAAAGGAAGAAAAAAAAAAGGCTCTGTTTTGTCTTTTATTGTCCCCACGGCTACTACACGTTAGTTTACTTGGCTCGGATGCAAAATGTCTACTTTGTATTTAATCAAGTTGTTATTTTGACTTTGATATGGAAAAGAGAACAGTTCTGACTTGAGTTGGTTTGGAATGCCCCTTGTTCATATTCGGATGTCTCTTTCTACGCCCGCCGACCTCACAGCTGTGGATAGGATTGCATGGGCTCGGTCAAGACTCAGGGCACATATTATTATTAAGCGTATGAGTTATTTTGGTTAGTAGGTGGGTAGTGCCTCTCATTCATTAATCATTTTTTTCAAAAAAAAGAAAAGAATGATGTTCGATAATTAATTAGTCTAGTCGTTAATACTCCCATGTTTTGATCATTGTGCTATCCGGTGCCCCAGATAATAAGTTAGTGACCAGTGTATGGGAATGGAATGCTATTTGCAAACAGGGCATAATACAACTCTTACCCTTTTTTAAAAAATAAATAAAAACTACGCTACTTGGGTCCGAAATTTATATAGATCAAAACCCAGGAAAAAAAACCTTTTTTTCAATGTAAAGAAAAAGCCCAACCTGCTAACGCGACTAAGATAGATTGACATATGGAGAAGAAGACGAGGAGGTAAAAGAGAATAACATGAGTACGACCGAGTCATGAACTCAAAAATGTCCTCCATTGTATTTATAGGGAATAGCAAGCAACCTTCAACCTCAAAGGGTTTTTTTTTTTTTAACGCAAAAGAAACCTCAAAGATATTTGGAGCAGCATTCATTGTGAAAAGGTGGGAGATACATATATATACCAATTACAAATGCTAAAAAGATCACAAACACCGAAAGCTACTCGGAATCCGTGAGACATGATCAGATGATCGTTCAACCGTGCAGTAAAAGTAGCTAGCTAATTGCATGTGATATTGCACAGGCAGACCATCTTTTTTTCTTCCAAAGGGTTGACAAATGAAAGTGTGAAACCTTGTGAACTCAGCATCATCATCGTCTAGGCCTTATATCACCCATGGCCGATCGATCCAAAACCCATATAGTTTGATTCATGTGGAGCTCAATGACATTTTTACAGGCTAATGATATAATTTATAGTACTGGAAAAATAAAGCTGAAGCTAGTTTTGATCAATAACTAATTCACGTCCTAATTAAGGTTATCAATAACCTCCAAAAAACCCTATTTATTATCATTTTATATATTGCTAAGGTTTATGACAACTCCTAAAAAATAAGATTACATTTTTGGGGCCAACATTTAATGTTTTAATCGTTAAATTGGGGTATACACTGTAAAAACAAGCAAGATAGGTAATTTTAGATAATTTTGCATTGGGTTGACGGAGGAGGGTAGAATGCAGGTAACTCACTCGCGAAGTCGATTGTAAAAATACCGATCTAACCTGAAGCATGCAGGAAAAGTAGGAAAGTTATATATCAAAACTCGTTCACTGGTACTGAAATTGCCCCCTCATTTTATAACAAGTTCTTTCCAAGGAAAACTTGAATTATAAGTTAAAATTTGGCTTCATGTAATAAAATTATGCTGTAAACTAGATTTTTGGTAGTCTTATTCTACATCTGCATGCAATTACATGTGGTAAGGGGAAGGTGAAGGTGAAAACAAAGTAGGTCGGCAGCGGTTAAGAAGCAATCGTCATCTGGGATCACTTTTGGGGGTGGACTTGGAGGCTAAAGAAAGGTCTTTTATGGAAGCATTCGACCAGGTCAGGGTTTACGGCCTTATAATGGAGAGCAGTGCATCTCACCTGACATGTCCTCATCGTCATTACTCTCTCAATTAACAATAATCTTCTCCTCGTTCCTCGCAACCGTTCATACCGATAACCGACATCCTCGTTTGTTAGTTTTGTCAAACTTCGTTTCAAGCGTTTTATGGTCACGACGTCATCTCAATTTAATTACCTCCTCCTGGCTTTAAAAAAAAGATATATTACCTCCTTAATTGTGATATATTTCGTCAAAATTTATTTTGGGTAATTTGCACGCAACATGAGTATTGTATCGAAGTGTTCCTCACATTTACTTTGACTATTTTAATTTACCTAATCTAACTATAATTAGTCAAGATATCGTACTATGAGCTACTTATATTACGGACAAATTTTTATTTTATAAATAAATTCTTATTTAATAATAATAAAATATGAATTCTGATTAAATTAAATATTGATTCGAATGAAGAGATAAACTATAATAATTTAATTTATTATTTTATATTCTTGTTGTATTTTGAAATCCCATTTTATTAATAAGAGTAGATAAAGATTTTTATTTTTTACAAATTTATTCTCACGTCAATAACCTCGTGTTCTATTTGTTTCCAAGTGGTTGTGTTTCTTTAAAAAAAGTTGATCCCCTTGATTGTATCAGAAAAGTTATATTCTTGATTATGCCTCTTTACAAAGGTTGCTCCTATCGGTTTTTATCTCTACATAAAAGATACTCTTTTCTCTATTAAGGATTGTATATATATTTTCCGCACTCCTTATAGTTGTTTTTATAAGGTTGTGATTTTTTCCATTCAAATGGTATTTTTAAATATGATTTTTTTGCCCTAAAATTATCTTTCCTTTTTTAACACGATGACCTTTTTCACAGTTAAGCATCTTTCCTTATTGATTAATTTTGGCCTTTATTAAATACGATTTTTTATCCTGAAAATCACCAATCCCTTTTAACATGATGACTTTTTTTCTCAGTTTTGCACCCTCCCTGATTAGTTCCCACTTCCTGTTACTCATTAGAATAAGGGGAATTAACATTGATGGTACGTTTTTTAGTTTTTAAATTTTAATTTTAATTATCAAGTCCTCCCTTGGAATCTTGATACCTGGTATTATTCTCCTTCTATTCCTTCAATCATTTTTTTTTTACTTATATTCTTCCAGTGTATTTTTTCCAATCCATTTATCCCATAAAAAAACCATCTTGAACTATTTTTAATATTATTTTATATGTAAATCTTGATATTAATTTTTTTTCCTTCTTTATTATCAATTTATACATTTTAAGAAAACTGCATTTAATATAACCGTACTCATTATTTTTCATTTATTATGAATTGAAAAAATCATCTTGAACTATTTTAAATGTTTTTTATAGGTTATCTTGCTTATATATATATATATATATATTCTCGCTATGTAAAAATTATATTGAAAAATTAAAAATTTTAATATAATATTGATTATTATACAGTGGTTTGGCTAGTTTTTTACTCACGTTCAAAAGCATTAAAATATTTGTATGTAATGCCATTAAAAATTGTATAATTGGTAAAAAAACTCACGTCCCATTGCAAAGTTAACGGATCGAAGGAGCATTTTTTCAGCCCAAAAGTGTACTATACGTGGATCAAAAGAGCAGTTTGACATAAAGGTTTTATTTAGTTGACATAGTATAAATGACATTAAAATTTGAAAATCATCAAACTTACTATATATATTATTCTATATAAAAATTAATATCAAGTAATTCATTATGTGTCTAAATTAAATATAGTTGATTATGAGTGAGAATATAAAATAATCAGGATTAATTCTAAGTTTTTCAATTCCTATCTTGCCAACGTGAGTGTAGCAGATAGACTTGGTTCATGCAAAAGAGAGGTTCGAACTTGAACGTCGAGAATGGAAATTAATTCCACCTGAGGGATGATCAAATTATGACGATGAACTCAATTTGGAGAGGAATTATAAAGGGAGGAAACAAGATCAGTTCCTTGTGAGACATTTTTCACATGTACAATATCATGTTTGCATATAAGAATGAATGACACAAATTCAATAAATTTAAAACGGTACCCCAAAGTGAGTAACTTAGGTAACTGTCTCTTTATTTTGAGTGATTGTAATTCTCTATATTTTAAGTGATTGAGCTCAATTTTCAATCCCAACTTAAGGCCCATCAATTTTCAGGTAATTATCTCTATATTTTAAGTGATTGAGCATCAATTTTTTTTTTTAAAAAAAACGAAAGCCCAAATCAAGCTTAATGTTCAAAACTAACATCAAGCGCATGAAGCCCACAAAGTAGGAACTGAAGCCTAGGAGAAAACAAGCCCATGTAGGAGCCGTAAAATGACGAGAAATGTTTGGATTCTTGGTGGAAAAATTGAATAAAAAAGAAATTCGGGTACTCCCCAGCCTTAGTTGTTCTTATAAATACTACTATGCCCTTCTCACGCTCCGACTTAATTTGAAGAGAGCTTGAAATAGCCATCAAAGTTTCTGCCAACGCCAATGCTGGTCATATGTCTCAACTTTCCAAAGGATAACATTAATTTCAAAATTTTTAAGTAAATTTTCACCTATTTTGGAAATTTGGTTCGGTAGTTCAGTTGAATCAAAAGGGAACTAAACTTAATTCGGTTAGTTCAGTCAATTTTCATTAAAACAAATCAAACTAGTTTAATAAAGATCAAGATTTCATTTGCATGACATTCTTTAATTTCCTTCTTTCTTTTAAGTCATGCTTATATATGTTTCTAATGATCGTTGATATATAAAAAAAGTTAATAAAGTTGTTATTTTGGTTCAATATATTGAACATGTTTTATCTATATATATGAAAGAACTAAAGTTTGATAAATTATCTTTTGTGCCTCTTTCATATAATATCCCAAGCTAAAACCTTATTTGTGTAATTTTCCATATTAAATTTATAATTAGCTCCTAAATATGTGCTAACGTATCTTCATTTTATAAATAAGATTTAAAAATAACTAGATGAAACAGTAATTAAGACTGAACATTCAATGATAGATAATATTATTTATTATTTTGGTTAGTATGGTTGAAATTTTATTAAAATCGAATTATATCAAGTTAGTTCGATATAGTCGGTTTAGTTATCGATTATAATTTGGTTATGTTGGATTAATCAAACTAATTCATTTCGGTTAATTAAGTATGTAATTTAGTTCGGTTTTACCAAATTAACTAAATGATCAGTCCTAATTTATACATATATTTGACTACGAAAAGAAATTATAAGACTGAAGTTATATTTTCGTCATGGACAAGCTCTCAATCCTATTTTAATGGGTATTAATAATATATATGCAGTTTATCCCACATTGGTCGTAGAAGGCGTCGGTGTCTTGTATATAGGTTAATGGGAAAGCCTTATTCCTTAAGTTAACTTTTGAATTAAGAGAAACTCGTGACACCTATTACAAATCTTCTTTTGAGGGCCCAGAGCTTGGTTTGGAGCCCAAAGGGGTACCCAACAGTAGTATCAGAGCTCAGGGGTAGCCAACATGTGGAATCAGAGCGAGATTATGATTTTGGGAGATGTGTTTGCCTATACCGTTTATAGATGTTTCTTTCATGGGTTCCACCTGATGATTTAAGAGGAGAGGGGATGTAACACCCTAAATCCGGTTCACCCTCGTGAACCGAACTGGCATGTTACGGGCCCTGGTTAGGTCGGCTAACCCGAACCCAACTCATACGGATCCAATCTCGGCGTCTTAAGATGAAGATACGACTTATCATACATGCATGAATGTATAAAACCCTAGGAGGATACTACATGGATGACTTAGCAATCAATCACACACCAATACATTTATGATACGGTTAATGAAAATTCTAAAATATAACGGACAGAGTTTCCCCTAAAAATGCAATTAGGGGCCACCCTGTCACAACCACAAATACAATGTATATACACATATAGCACATTATCATTCACATATAAATTTAATCTACTGTATGTCTCACTTTGAGAATCTTGGGTCTCAGCCCACGTGGGTTCTCTATTCATGTTTCATGTCATGTCTCAACACTTCATCAAATCATCACACTTTTTATTTCCTCACATTAGTATAATAAAGTCATAAACGAAGTATTAAACATTCCATCACCAAGCATATGTGTGTGTGTGTGTGTGTGTGCGAAAGACCTCATTGCTCCTCCGTCTAGGTTGGCATATCCCTCTCGTACTCGTCACCTATATATAGTACAAAAATGTCAGTAACGAGCGTTACTGGTCCAAAATATAACTAATAACAAACTGGCTATGAGAGCAAACTCTCATATGAAATTAAAATATCATATACTCCTCGTGAACTCTCTGAAGGGCATCTACTGAGGAGCCACTGGGCTGTAGACCCGATAGCATCTCGAACTAACTGAACTGCTGCTGTTGTTGCCGCCCTCGGCATTTTCTTCATTTTCTAGTCTCAAATCCTAAGCCCTCTCCTTACCTCCATATTTCTCCTGGCCT
>JAVDBV010080174.1:0-17376 GCA_032619315.1 Piper longum | reverse complement strand
ACCACCGGGCTACTTCTTTTTCCCGGTGCTTTCCAGGTTGTCAAACCAGTCTCAATGAAGGGTACTAAAATGGAACTACCGCTCCAGTCAATCTAATTATATTAATTTTCCAATAAAGTAATGATTATGTATAGTACCACCATTTCTAGTAATGGAAACCACTAGAAGCTTTTGGCTTCACATGCTAAATCTACGTTTGTGTTGAATTTACTGTTTTAACTACAAACCCATTTCCAAGGTGAAAGAGCATGGAATTAATTGATAAAATCTAAAAACAATGCGGAGAAGGCAATCATAAAAGACACCACTCTATGATTAAACAGTATGGGCGAGTGGGATTCACATCCTTGATCCTGAGCAGAAGAAAAATAATTCAAAATGCAAACAAACCTGCATCAATTCCACGAAATGGCACACATCAAAAGCCTACTGCAACTTACAAATATTTACTCCCAAAAATAAAAATAAAAAATCTCCTACTTGACTGAATATTTTTCATAATAAATGTAAGAAATGCTAAAATATACAAATGAAAATTTTACGAATCAGGCAAAAGATATATTTAACAGAAGAAAAAAACATTGTATAGAACTATTATCCCAAATGCTCCGTCAGGGAACCAAAAAACAAACACAACAACAACTAAGACTAATCCACAATGCCCAGCCCATAGTGACCAATTATCAGGTATTAGCTCAACAACAAAAGCATAAACTAAACTAAGATTCGGTAAAAAATTCGTAGTTTTAATTTATATTCAGCAGACATATTTTAACATTTTGAACCCACCAGAAGGATGGCTCCTGTTTTGAATGATCCCAGAGAAAGCATTTCAATACCCTGCAAGTCATGACAGAGTGGTAAACAATTTCTGGTAAATAATTAGAGTTTATAGTAGTAACTTGGAAAATGGAATTCCCAAAAACATGAAAAAAAATCCAAAAAAATGTCAAATTAACAGCAATAGAATGTAAACATGATGTATGATTACGAATTTTACCTTCATTTAACCTCGAAAAAGATGTAAAAACAATCTTTAAGGGTGAGTATGACTATGCAAAAATAAAGGTAAGCTCAAAACTTAATCATGAAAAAGAAAAGGGACAACCTGAATTGAGAATGCAATCCCCAAGATGTTGTTTGCCAACCAATGTTTACGTAACGCATGCCAAGCACAAAAAAATGTCCCTGGAATCGCAGCAACTACCTGAGACCAGGTGAACTCCATCTCT
Organism: Piper longum; assembly: GCA_032619315.1. Taxonomy (NCBI): domain Eukaryota; kingdom Viridiplantae; phylum Streptophyta; class Magnoliopsida; order Piperales; family Piperaceae; genus Piper; species Piper longum. The sequence continues at coordinate 16,144 of JAVDBV010080174.1, read as the reverse complement.
ACAGCTGCACAGATGCAAAAAGATCAGCTTGAGTGGCCAGTATGCAGGGTAAATCAAGTATGAGCACATAAATGTTCCAAAAATATTTTACCAACAAAAATAAAATTACTCAAACTTATGGACTACTGTTTTTAATAAGAAGCTTGACTGCGGCAGATAAAAGGCTGTGTTAATCCCACACTCTTGACCACTCCGGTAAATATTCAATCATGTGGGATTATCATTTCTTATACCATGAAGTTACAAATCAATTAGCTATTACTTCGACCAAATAAATTCCCCACTGTGAAACTATTGCCACTATACATTTCAATAAAGATACAGACAACATAAATGTCAATATACATATGTACACTCTATCGTTATCATAATTCACCTAATTACAAATATTGGATCATGGATGCATGCTCACAATTATAATCCTGAATTTAACCTGGCATAAATACTGGAGGAAACAAATATCCGTAGTAAAATAAAAAATATATATACACTCAGAAATGAATAGAAATTATAGAATTGGATCAAAATATAATTCAATAATATTCACTGCAGAACAGATAGAGGTATTTTCATTATCATGCAAAGTAGATAAGACAGCAAATGGGTCGCACCAACTCCAAACAAGACACAAAATGAAGATGGATCCTAAGCATGGTGTTATCAAACTCAGCTGAAATTGACATCAGGTTCAAAAACTATGTACAGAATACGAACACACTTAAGCACATATACCAAAATTGGATAATGATTTTTATATGTTCAGATAAAATTTAAATAAGTCCCCCTAATCCCCATCAAATGCATACGTAAACAATGATTATCACAAGTATCACCCTCGTAATCTTACCTTAAACCAAATTCTCATTGGTCAGTAGTCAATGCAAATTTCAGTGTATTGCCCAACTTGGTCATAGACCATAAATAATTAAATCACCAATATTCCCATTCAAAGAATCAGGAAACTTGTTCTAACAGCTAAACATAGTTGGAGTACATACAAACCATCCCACATGATATGGAACTCTTAAAGGATTTTTTTTTTGGTATATAAGATAAGATACTTAAACAGTATTTAGGAAGATAAAAAAGATCCTTACATCGAAAGTATGGTAGATGCCAAACAATCTGGCTTTCATTCCAATAGTTTGGGAGGAAACGTTTGATAGTGGGCAAAAGAGTAGCACTGAAGACATCAGAGAAAAAAAATGAAGCATCCACAACTTACAAAGAGCAAAAAGAGAAACTTGCACCAGTTTAGAAACATACGAGAGAGCAAGAATTCCGAGAACAAAAAAGTAGGCTGTAAGAACAGCATTAACCAAGTCTTTCGACAAGAACTTGAAAAGAAGAAATAATGACAAAAGCATAGCACTTCCAACCAAAGGAAAGCGCATAGCATGTTCATTTGACATTGTCTCCTGCACATAAAACAAGAACAAATCACCAAAGCAAAAACAAAAATAGGCCAGGATCATAACACAAAATAAGTGATAAAGAATTAATAAAAAATTGAAGGAAATCATTTTTCTTACTGACGGAGGGGTTGGCTTGACAGAACGATAGCATCCTACAAATACTGTTAAGCTTGCTGTCAGAATTACATTAATATTTGGGTCTACTTTAACGACAAGTGGTGCCAGGGTCAAAGCTGTAGAAAGATGACAACAAAAATTAACATCTTCAAGGTGTCAGGAACACATAAACCAATAAAAAACAAGATCCTGTAAATTTATAGCAGTTTGGGGGGTCCTAATTGGCAAAAACAAGAATAACACAAATCTGAAAGCCTAATATGCGCATAATATTGACACATAATCTTAAGATCTATTACATATAAATAAGGCCCAATTTTAAATGCAAATAAAGCCTTTAAAAAGTAAACATTTGATCAAACATGAGAATATTTATTTCCTTTAAGCACTACAAGCACGAAAACCAAGAATTAAAGCCTCAATTTAAAAGAACAAAAACGCATCTTGGCCCTTCCCCGACAAAAGGGATTATTAGAACCCATATCAGTCGCGATAACGTACATGAAAACAGATATTAAAAAAAAGATCGGATGAAAGACAAAAAAAAGGGAAGGGAAAAGAAACGAGGGCATACGCACCAGCTAGAGCAACATTTGCAACACGTTCACAAGTCTTCATCACTGCAATTCTGAAGTTACCAAAATCAAAAGATTCGAATTTGAATTAAAACAATCCACTAAAACCAACAGACATTATGCATCACCAGATTTCAACCCACAATCCTGCAATTCAACACTATTCCAACACCTTATCAATCGGATGCATTTAACACAACAAACCCAAAATCGAACACAAAAACTAACCGAAATGGATCGCGTAAAATACGCCAGATCTGGCGATTCAGAAAAGTAAATTAAACAACAATTTCACAAATACGAAAAGGTGGATAATAATTGGGAGATTACCGAATGGGAAGAGGTGCGTCGCCCACACAAACACAGGCGGACGAGGAACCGTATGTGATAGGTCAGGGGACGCAAAAAGCAGAGAGGGGATTAGGGTTTTTTATGTTTATTGTTTAAAACGCGGTCAAAATAGTAATAAGCAACCAGTGGGAATCGTCCACGAGGTGCAGCTTTACATAATATTTTTTATTAAAATTTAATAATTTTAATTTATACTGATGATTTGATATTTTACTTATATTTTAAATTTTCTCTTAGTTTAATATCTTCTCTTAGTTTATTTAAGATGTTTATTTTTAATAATTATTTATAAATACATGATTAACTAATTAAAATATTTACCACTTTTTAGAGTCTGTGATAAAAAAGAAATTTACCAAATATAGATAAATAATATGCTTTACAATTATTAAATATACACTCCAATTAATAATTGTATTCAAAATAATTAAAATAATAATTAATTTAAAATATACAATATAAATATGGTTATATATTTTTCAATTTAATTTCTCAATATATATTAAAATAATTAATGTATTCTAGTAAGAATGAACGAAAATTAAATAATATATAATAATATATTTTAGTTTCCATTAGAAATATTTTAGTTTTTTTAAAAAAAATTATTTATTTGAAGGAGGATTAAATATAATTTAACACAAATTAGATATCTTAACTTAGTTTAAAATCCATAATTATTTCAAATAATTATTTATAAATATTTAATAAACAAATTTACTACGTCAAATGTGCCCATGATAAAAATAAAATCAACTAAACCTAATCATACTTGAATTAGATTTTTCAATGTATATTATAATTAATTAATATATTCTTAATAGCAATAGTAAAAAAAATTATAAAACATAATTGATATTTTTTTCAGAAAAAAAGGTAACATAATAAAAATACTTGAATATTTGACAAAAAGTATAAAATTTAAAGTAAATATTTAATTAATATTTTCCAAACAAGAGGGGTAAAATTATAATAATAATTAATGTCAAGTTGATAATTTATAAAAGGTGGAGCTTGCGATGAGAAGTATTGTAGAGACTTGTTTTAGATACTGAATGTTGTTTTCATATATTATTAAATTTAAAAGAAAAAAAGACAGATAGAATTTTTTTTGCTCATGTTTAACCTTTTTGCATAGCGGTTGATTTTGGCCCCAAAATAAATTTATAGACCTATTAATCCTTACTTAACTTAAAATTATTATTTTAGTGATTATTACAAAAGCATCAACCTCCTTACATTGAAGCACTCATTTTTTTTTGTTCTCATTGGGTTTCAGCGTTTATTGCATTAAGTTTATTTCTCATCCTCATAATAGTTTTATAAGGCCATTAATATTTACTTAATTTTAAATTATTATTTTTTATTATTAAGAATCAACCCTTTGTAACCACCCTGATTTTTCATGATTACTAATGTAACACCTTGATTTCGGTTCACTTAAAAATCGAATTAAAAATGTTGTAATCGAGTCGAGTCATGTTTAAAGCTGTTGGTCTATACGACTCGATCGATCAAATAGATTGAAACAAGCTTCTTTGTGTCATAAGAATGAAAACAATATTAAATACACATCAAAACACATCGAATATAAGTAAGAACAAGAGGGTAAATAACTGTATTGAGCTCAAGTGTGTGTACCGTTTATATATCCTCCCACCATAGTCGACACAAGATTTCAAAACATACACATATTATAAGAAAACCGCGAGTAACGAATGTTACTAGTCCAAAAATAACTAATACAAACTAGCAAATGAGTATTCTATTACCCACAAAAACATATAAAACTTCAAGAATTGCCTCACACTGGGCAGTAAGCAAACATACTTAATCAATGTCGGCTCGCATGCACAGCTCATAATCATAATCATACATATATACAGCGCTTACGCCCTCACCCCTTCCATATCACCTGCCACTTTACTCGATTGGCAAAAGGAATAATTAAGTTAGTGCCACATATTTCGGAAATATGCTGCATTACACAGTACCATCATATACCCGCACTATCTCATAGTTTGAAGGAGTACTAGCACGAACGAAACATATATCCGTACCACTCATTCTCTTATTCGTGAAATCCATAAAACAACACGTACTTATCTAATAGGCTTAGGGATGGGGCTTGTATAATAAATTTTTGGAGCTAAAGTTCAAAAACTAACAAGTGATCTCATCCTCGTACTTTTATTAAACAAATGTAAAAATGCGGCTAAATCACCCGACATCGAAGGGATCCAATAAAACACCGTCGATGACGTCCTACGTTTAAAACACAATTAAATCTTACACGCAAGCAGTCAAGCAGAAGAGAGTCCTACAGACCTATGGTCCAAGCTCTGAAGCCTACATCGGAACCCACTTCTAAGTACACTAAGTAAAAACTAATGTCTATACATGATGCATGCTCGTGGTGTGTACTCATATCATCAATACATCCTAACAGAGGAAACAATGCTAACAAACTTATAATTAAACACTTGGCACATAAATCGAGACATAGTAATATTAAATAATAAATAATTAATATAAAAGAAAACACGAGTACATATAATTAAACACGAGTAAATATCATGTATTCTTGTGTTAGTAAGCACATAAATAATCAAATAATTAATAAATAATTAAATAATAATTCAATAAATAAATAAATAAAATTTAGTGACCATAATAAGACTGATATTCATAAGTACATATAATACTAATAATAACAAATAATCATGTAAACATTCATCTTATATGATAAATAAATCAATAAATATAAATAAATAATAATAAATAATAAATAATTAAATAAAATAATAATTAAAGAAAATTCATCATAACATTCAATCATATTAAACAATGTGAACATGCATGTTCTCAAATTACCAAAAACGGTTGAGAAAAGGTTGAAAACGGGTTAAATCGGACCGAACCAAGCTGAACCAGACCAAGCCGAATGGCCTGAACCAACCCCGGCTAGAAAATGGGTTGGGTTTGCTGGGCGGACCTCGCAGGACAAACAGACTCAGACATGGATATGGGGGGCGGACTCGGACATGACCAGGTGGATGAGGTCACAGGCTGGCGGACATGGTCGCGGACAAGCGGACCGCGAACTGGGTAAACAAGCCGAACACAGGGACGGCAGTGCCCGTCGCCGGAGAACGGCCATGGTGGCGCGGGTTGTGGCGCCATCAGTCGCGATCGACAAAGGAGAGGACGACGACGGTGGTGACAGTGATGACCACTGGGCTCGAAAATAACAGCAAAGGCGGCAGATCACCGCCTAGCGCTGCGACTTTGCCGGTGGCGATTGCGGCCGCGGCTGTAGTCGTGGCTGGTCTCAAAATTTAGATCTAGATGAGTTGATGCCGTTGAGGTGGTCGGATCGGCCAATGGTGGCTCATTGTCGCCTGAAAATAGCCTGAAAGGGTGGCGATGGCAATAGAAAATTGACTGAGAAAACGTCGTCGCCGACGGCAACTGTAGTGGCACCGGTGGCAATCATGGATACGTACAGATAGCTGGCCGTGAGGTGGTCACGGTCGTACCAATCTAGTGGTCAGGGGTGAGGCGGGGGGTGAGGCGGAGGCTCACCGGTAGCGAGTCGAAGTGGTGGTGGCGTTGAGGTGAAAATCATGTAAAATCGTGGGGAAGGCACTGGAAATCAAACGGTGAAGATAAAGCTGAGTGGACGGCTCAAATCTTGCCACGTGGCATGATCTGGTCATCCGATAACTTGTGACTTAGCAGGACCCACCTATGGGTATATGCGCTATAGATATGGACGGAAAGTTCGGATCGAGACCGTCTGAACTCGAAACTGACTCGAGTTCTGAAATTGACTCTATAGGCGGGAATCAAGGAAATAAAGTTAAATGGGCCTCGAAACCCTAAACTCAATCCAAATGGGCCCACAGGGGGACAATCGAGTGATCTGAAATTCCTATGTTGCATGCAAATGATGTACTCATAAAATCTCAAACAGATACTAAACGCTGCAACGGCCTAAATGTAGGCCTAAAATCCTGTCTAATATATACAAATAAATCTGTATACCTTAGTATACACTAATAATTCATAATCTTATTATCTACATGTTTGGCATAATTAGCCACTATAACATGCCCATACGGCCATTTGGGCCTATACTCATAATCTGAAACTAGTTTGGCTCGATCTGGCTCAAACCAACTCGATATTGATCCAAATAGGGCAAAACTCAAATCAGGTAAAACTCTAACCCGAAAATGGGGTTTTACAACATCTCCTCCTTATAAAAATTTCGTCTTCAAAATTTCTTACATCAATTGCAATTGAAGGACTCAACTGAAGATGCCATCCTACTGACATAGCGGTAGCTCTCCCTCAAAAGCTAGCTACACACTGTCCAAGCGTAACAACATGAAGCTAGATCTCTTAATGCTAACAAAGCTCACAAGCTCCGTTCTAATCTGGCTATATAGATTACACGTACTTGAATCATCTGATAAAACATGCCATATATGCTAGAATCATCTTTCTGCACTGACCATAGATGCTCAAATCGTCTCGTTAGACTAACCATGCATGCTCAAATCATCTCCCTAGACTGACCCTCCATGCTCGAGTCATCTCACTAGATTAACTCCTAGGGTCACTACATACTATGGAGACTAAAATACAACGACACCAGCATGAAAATCTAAGCTCACCCCTAAGGGTCTACTCGGTAGTGGAGCAGGTACTGTGGAGTACTATAGGGTACTAGTCTGAACTACATTAGCAAAAACTATATCAGTGCAATGCATACGACCTAACATCTACCTATATCTCCCCGATCCTCATTAATGGAGGCCAATTAGGTGTACACTCAAAGCACTCTTCTCTAGATCCTATAGCTATACTAAGGAGCGCTGCAAGTCCTGCTAGCATATGGTGGACTCTACAAGCAAATAAAGGTATATGCTAATGAACTATATGGCTCACTGTCGCCAGTCTAAGTCACACACTCATGTGTCCTTGTAAGAGGAACTAAACTAGGCCTTAGCTAACTAAGTTCTAAGTCCGATATCTCACTCTATTCCATAATGGAACAAGGAAAACTGCTATGACTCTACTGTGTACTATAGCTCTCGTAACTATCTATATGACCACTAACTACTGAAGAGGGCTCTCTGTGATGTAATGGAGGCGAGAACACTTATACATGTACAACGTGTCTCGTGGAGTATGAAAACATACTTTGCATGGATTTGTGGAGTCTATATCTGTTATGTAGAATGTTCGCTGGCCAATGTATGCTCATCTCAACCATTTGGAAAAATAGATAGTAGGACTGATATATCATATCTAGAAGGTGAGTGTGAACATGCTCGGGTACAGGCTCGACTCTATCTGACATCACTAGTCATATGAAAAGAAACTGGATCTCTAATGGAAAACTAGTCACACTGCTCTAGGACTCTAACTGGGAGGTATCTCATCCTCACATAGTTTGTCATCATGTCTCTATCTGTGGTGATGTAAGTATGTCTGTTTGAGTCATTATGGGTAATAAAATTCTATATAGGATACCGGATGACTCACAAATATGGGTAGGTCCATGGACATGCCTCTAAGATCATCATGATTGGACTCCGCCATAGGTGGTCAGCCTATGGAATAGCCAACCAACGACGAGTCTAAGAGACGGCTCCTAAGTGGCTTTAGTTCAATCAACTAACAGTACACATGTGTTTCTTGATATTGTACTAGTCATGCACTTCTAAACGGATGGGGTTCAAATGACCCAAAGAACCACTATCTCTCCTCAAGTCTACGGGGACTTGTATTGAGGTTTGACAATGTCTCGTCCGTTCTTCAGTGGTGCATGACCTGCCATCCCGTACCGATTTGTAGTACTAATCTTAACTTACATGACTACTACCGTTGTGGTAGACTCTCAAGCAAAGCCATAAGTCGAAATGAGCATACACTGGTGTACCTCTATCTGGTCAACATGATCCAATCAAACTAAAGTCTCTACGTGCGTCGCTCCCAAGTTTGGGTGAAGTTGTCTCCTCCGAACGGGCCTGTCATCGGCTACTTGCACTGTCAGTGCTAAATAGTACCACGAAGGTACCTCTTATACTCAGGGCAAATGCTCAATCTTATGTCCCAAGGTAAGGACCTAATCGTGTTGGCGAAGCACAAGGAAAACACTATTTCCCATCATCAAAGCGAAAGGCTCTAATATGAATTAGACTCCTCTAGCTAGCTGAGGTCACACTATATGTCTGACCATCTGCTAACCATCTGATTTACATACCCTAGCCATAGCCCATAGTGCATGTCTCATCGTCTACTAATCATTTGACCTGTATACCCTAGGTATAGCCCATACGTATGTTTTCACACTGAACGAATAATTTGACTAGTGTGGCCATTTCATCTAGAGGTCACACTGCACTGTTCTCGGACTTTGTCCATGTACATCCTTAAAAGACACACTAATAGTGTCTAATGATCCTTGTAAGACGGTAAATAACACTATCTTGCAATACCCGTTTGACCCATGAATGCCGGGTCAAGGAGATGGTATGCAAGATGGCTAGTCACATCAATCCTGTATCATCACTTCAAAATTATCTCAGTACACCTAACTTTCCTTTGCTCTACTAATCTTAACGTAGCTATATCTTGTCCTCAATCTCTGGCCCAACTCTACTACAAAATTATGATACGTGGTTTCTATACAATGCTAAGAACATTATCAAGTAGTTGTCCTCCTGGAGGGTGAGGTAACTACTTAGCCCTTATATCCACAAACAATGCTTCAATTGTTTAGCGGTAATGCAATATACAGACTGTGGTTGTGCATCACGGACTGCAGTAGTACGCACTTGATCGGTGGAATTGCATCAAAGACGATGGATGCTCTACTCAGACGGTGGTTGTGCTACATGAAAGGTGGTTGTGCAACTCGGACAGCGGTTGTGCTACTCGGACAATGGTTATGCAACTCGAACGGTGGTTGTGCTACTCAGACAGTGGTTATGCAACTCGAACAGTAATTGTGCAACTCGAAAGGTGGTTGTGCTACTTGAACGGCGGTTGTGCTACTCAGGTACTAAAGTCAGATCTGATCATATACATCATGAACCCATTACTGTCTCTGGCATGTTCATCTCCATGTGTCTGTCTCATCAGAAATAGTTCTTATCAACTCGACTTAGCCTATCCAACCATGTGTGCAATCCAGGTGCTGAACTCCTTACTGTCTCTGACATATTTATCTTCGTGTGTCTATTTCCCCAGAGGTAGTTGCCATCAACTCTGTTTAGGTTATCCAACCATATGTATCGGATCAAGAGGGGTCTCGATCATAGTGGTAACACATACAATGGTGATCCAATAATGAGCCTACACTATCTCCTGCAATCTGGGGTGACTTCTCCTACAAACACTAACTGGTTCTCAATAGCCATCACTAATCTACCCTTGGCAGATCGAGTGAAATCTGGTCAACCGTCTAAATCCATAGTAAAATTTAATCTTTCTCATTCTCAGTGTTATCTTGTCTGTCGATTGAAGAGTGACCAACAATACTCTTAGAACAGACATACACTAGTCAAAGAGGGGAGGTGATAAAGTATCCACTGTAACGACCCGCCATTTTTCAATTATTTAATTGGGCCTAGATGGCCAGGTGTTACTTAAACAAACTAATAAGTTGCTGAATTATGAAAAATTTAACAACAATGTATAAGATTTGTTCCCACTGTCTAGGACCGTTTCCCACAGCCACATATATAACTCAAATAAAATTAAAAGGGAGTCCTCATGTTTATCTTGCTCCATGCTCTGGTAATCAATGGCTTCTCCCACCTAATTTTGTATCTACACACCTGCGGAGGCAATTCCGCGTTAATGATAAAACCACTAAGCCGTATAATTAAGGAAAGAAGTCAAATATACTCCCTATTCCAAAGTCTTTTCATTACGCGGGGAGGCACTCCGCTACACTCCTACTATTATTATCATGCGGGGAGGCATTCCGCTACACTCCATTTATTATCATGCGGGGAGGCACTCCACTACACTTCATTTATTATTATGCGGGGAGGCATTCCGCTACACTCCATATATTTTTATGCGGGGAGACATTCCGCTACACTCCATATATTATTATGCGGGGAGGCACTCCGCTACACTCCATTTATTATTATGCGGGAAGGCACTCCGCTACACTCAATTTATTATCATGTGAGGAGGCACTCCTCTACACTTCATTCATTATTATTATGCATGGAGGCACTCCGCTACACTCCATTCATTATTATGCGGGGAGACACTCCGCTACACTCCATTTATTATTATGTGGGGAGACATTCCGCTACACTCCATATATTATTATGCGGGGAGGCATTCCGCTACACTCCATCTATTATTATTTTTAAAGCAAATTTGCGGCCCCGTATCGGATTGAGTCAATTCCTTGACCCCAGTTGCACACGGTGCATGGTGGTCGAATCTGGGCTCAGGCCGACCATGGCTGCCAGAAGGAATATATAACATTTCAATAATTATACGAACCTAGTTTGTAGATAATCTCGTACTACGACCACGATCCTAATTTGAATGAGAATATAAAATTATACATAACTATAATTTTATTTGCATAGAAAATGCATGCACTACATGACTAATATAACCAATAAATTTCGTCAATATATAATCTGCCACATTTTATATTTAATTTTTAACAATTCTAGTGATATAATTAGTTATTCATGTGACATAATCATTTAAGTCATTTTTAGCATTTTAAATTAATTATCCTCATTACAATTCTCACTTGACAATTTATAAAATAATTATTAATTTATAACCAGGAATTTAATTACTATTTTTGGTATATTCTTTAACTAATTTGTATTATCCTAATTCAAGGATATTTTTAATTTATTTAATTTACTAAAGGTCAAATTTTTATATGATTATAATTTATTAACCACTCGATTGAATTTAACCGCTTCTAACAAGCCGATTAATTATTAACCGTTTCTTATTATTGTAATTTTATTAATATCGTAATTTCGTGTAATAATTTATTAAATTATTATTTTATGCACTTAACTCGTATCTTATTAAATTAATTATTTTTAAAAATTTATTTTGAGTTGATATTATTTTTTAACTCGAACCGGTGTCGATCAACTCATATTTACGAAACTGTCATTCTTCTCCAACCTTCTTCTTCTCCAAAATAGATGTGTATTGGGGTATTTTCCGACGACCTGTATATCGCCGGTAAGGTGCTGCCAGCCAAGCCACACATGCTGGTTGACTCCTTGCCACGCCAATTCCAGGTCTGACCAAGCTCCTTGGCTGCTTCTATCGGGTTTTGCTCAAAATCATACCCTGAAGTCACCGTCCCGATCACGCTTGCCGCTTGCTCCATTCCCCTCCGGCCGCCACCAATCGCCGCCGGCCACTGTCGGCCGATGCCGACCAGCTCCACCATGGCGTGATAACACCTCCAGACCAATATTCGGCCACCCCTCGGCCCTGTCGACGCCGGATTTTGCTACCCCCGCGACTCAGCCGCTCGATTTTGACACAATCGATTCCGTCGACTACGTCGCCGGCATGTGTCGCCTGTCCGATTAGGTTATCCCCTCAGCACCCTCGACTCTCCAAGGACCTTTTCCGACCAGATTGCAACCCAATCGCTGCCTTGGCCGACCGGATTTTCTCACCCACCGTCGTCGGCACTGTTCACATCCAAAACTCTGGCTTTTCCAATTTAGTTCTTTTTCTTTAAGTTTTGTTGATTTAAAACTTTAATTTCCATGATTATGAAGTTTATTATCGATTCCGATATACGTATGCATGAAAACATAGTAAAAAGAAGAGAAGGAAAATTACCCGAGAAAAGGAGGAAGCCGTCATCTATCAACAGGAAATAATGTGAATGACGCCCCCCCTTTTCTCCTTATATAATGATATAGAATGACGGCTAGGGTACGTGGAAGCACCCTTTCACCGTAATTCCTTTAACCGAGTAATTAGGTAATCGACATGATTCACTTAACAATTTAAACGGTTACACGGTATGGTTCTTTTAACCGGTTAAATGGGCAAATAGTATGGTTCACTTAACTGGTTAAACGGGTCAATCATACTTAACCAGCTAACGATAATTATTTTAATTAAAAATAAATTATGTCACGTTCGATCCCACCTTGTCGAACATTATTATTATTTTATTTATTTTATTATATTTTATTTTTTCCGAGTCTTTACAATCTACGGGACTATAGATCCACCTCGCTACTCATCCTCATCTACTGTTATCTCCAGGAAGTGGTCCCTCTCAAGTCATCTGTCCAAACTCTTATATGTGCTCAAAGTGTTTAGGTGGTTCTGCTGGCATAGCCACAACCTCCATCCACAATGATATATCTCAAGGTCTAAGTTCTCCAAGGCACTCGATGGTCCATATTCATGTGTCAACTAACTATGTGAATATGTTCATACTCTAAGCTCCACATTGATCTCATCTCTTATCTTTGTCTCACAAAGTGCACTATGCCCCAAGGAAGGACTAATGTCGTGACATGCGAAACACGGGCAAGTGCTACAATGGAGTTGCCAAAGTTCTAGTTATTCCAAGTCACCATCCAACAAAACTTCAGCTAACTTAGCGTGTTGACCTTCTTACGTCGTCCAAATCACTGGCACGGTAAAAGCAAAGGAATCTCTTAGAACTTATCACGACATTCTTGGGAGATCCTTACTAGTGTCTACTAAACCATTATCTCATATCCATCTCATAAGTTGTCTATAATCGCAAACACCTAAGCCTACATTGCTCAGACCTTTTTGACCACACCATATGAAATTGTAAGAAAAATCCAACGAAAATACCTATCGACCTGGCTAAGTACAGCTCCACACTCTTGGCTCAAAGTACAAGTCTTCCATCTCAATAGACCAAGACATGGCTCTGATACCAATTTGTAACACCAATTTTGGTTCACTTAAAAACCGAATCAGAAATGTTGTGATCGAGTCGAGTCATGTTTAAAGCTATTGGTCGGTACGACTTGATCGATCAAATAGATCAAAACAACCGTCTTGGTGTCATGAGAATGGAGACAATATTAAATACATGTCAAAACACATCGAATATAAGTAAGAGCAAGAAGGTAAATAACTGCATTGAGCTCAAGTTTGTGTAGCGTTTATCTGTCCTCCCACCAGAGTCGACACAAGATTTCAAAACCTATATATATTATAAGAAAACCGTCAGTAACGAATGTTACTGGTCCAAAAATAACTAATACAAACTGGGAAATGGGTATTCCATTATCCACGAAAACATATTAAACTTCAAGAATTGCCTCACACTGGGCAGTAGGCTCACATGCACGGCTCATAATCATAATCATACCTACATACAGCGCTTACGCCCTCACACCTTCCATATCACCCGCCACTATACTCGATTGGAAAAAGGAACAATTAAATTAGTGTCACATATTTCGGAAATACACTGCATTATGCAATACCATCATACACCCGCACTACCTCATGGTTTAAAGGAGTACTAGCACGGACCATACATATCTCCATACCACTCATTCTCTTTTTCGTGAAATCCATAAAATAACACGTACTTATGTAATTGGCTTAGGGATGAGGCTTATATAATAAATTTTTGGAGCTAAAGTTCGAAAACCAACAAGGGATCTCATCATCGTAGTTTTATTAAACAAGTGTAAAAATGCAGCTAAATGGCCCGACATCGAAGGGATCCGAAAAAACACTAGCGATGATGTCCTACATTTAAAACACGATTAAATCTTACACGCAAGGAGTCAAGCAGAGAAGGAGAGTCCTACGGACCTGTGGTCCAAGCTCCAAGCATATCTGCACATCTACGGCGAGCTCGGACTCCGAAGCCTACATCGGAACCCACTTCGAAGTACACTAAGTAAAAACTAATGTCTCTATATGATGCATGCTCGTGGTGTGTGTTCATATCATCAATACATCCTAACAATGGAAACAATGCTAACAAACTTATAATTAAACACTTGGCAAGTAAATCAAGACATAGTAATACTAAATAATAAATAATAAATATAAAATAAACTGCATTCATGGATAATTAGATAAATAATAAACACATAATCATGAACATAAATAATATACTAATGATAAAATAATAATATAATTATACTATATACGCACAGACAAACACGAGTAAATATCATTTATTCTCGTGTTAGTAAGCACATAAATAATCAAATAATTAACAAATAATTAAATAATAATTCAATAAATAAATAAATAAAATTTAGTGACCATAATAAGACTGATATTCATAAGTAAATATAATATTAATAATAACAAATAATCATGTAAACATTCATCTTATATGATAAACATATCAATAAATATAAATAAAAAATAATAAATAATAAATAATTAAATAAAATAATAATTAAAGAAAATTCATCATAACATTCAATAATGTTAAACAATGTGAACATGTATCTAAACTATTGTACTGGTTCTCGAATTACCAAAAACGGTTGAGAAAAGGTTGAAAACTGGTTGAACCGGACCGAACCAAGTTGAACCAGACCAAGCCGAATGGCCTGAACCAACCCGGGCTGGAAAATGAGTTGGGTTGGCTGGGCGGACCTGGCAAGACAGACGGACTCAGACATGGATATGGCTAGCGGACTCGGAAATGACCAGGCGGATGCGGTCACAGGCTGGCGGATGTTGTCGCGAAGATGCGGACCTTGAACTGGGTAAACGAGCCAAACATGGGGGCGGCGGTGCCCGTCGTCAGAGAACGGCCACAGCGGCACGACTCGTGGCACCGTCAGTCGCGATCGAAAGAGGAGAGGATGATGACGGTGGTGGCAGTGATGACCGGTGGAGTCCGGCCACTAGTCGGCCAGAAAATGGCCAGAAAATAGCAGCAAAGGCGACGGATAGCCACCTAGTGCGGCGACTTCGCCGGTGGCGATCGCGGCCGCAGCTGTAGTCGTGGTTGGTCTCAAAATGTAGATCTAGATAAGTGGATGTTGTCAAGGTGGTCGGATCGGCCAATTGTAAAACCCCATTTTTGGGTTAGGGTTTTACCCGATTTGAGTTTTGCCCTATTTGGGTCAACATCGAGTTGGTACGAGCAAGATCGAGCCAAACTAGTTTTAGATTATGAGTATGGGCCCATATGGCCATATGGGCATGTTATAATGGTTGATTATGCCAGACATGTAGATAATAAGATCACGACTTATCAGTGTATACTCATGGATACGGATATGTTTGTATGTGTTCGATAGGATTTTAGGCCTAGATTTAGGCCGTTGCGGCATTTAGTATCCGTTTGAGATTTTATAGGTACATCGTTTGCATGCATCATAGGAATTTTAGCTCACTCGATTTATACCCCTGTGGGCCTAGTTTGATTGAGTTCAATGTTCGATGCCCATTTAGCCTTCTTACCTCAATTCCCTCCTATAGAGTCAATTTCAGGACTCGAGTCAGTTTCGAATTCGGACGGTCTCGATTCGAACTTGCCGCTATATCTATAGTGCGTGTACCCCATATGTGGGCCCCACTAATCCACGGGCTGTCGAGCGTCCAGATCGTTCCACGTGGCATGATCGGAGCCATTCACTCAACCCTAGCTTCCCATATAGATCCTTA
>JAVDBV010080121.1:0-10735 GCA_032619315.1 Piper longum | reverse complement strand
GTAGTTTCCTATATATTTATTATTTATTATCTAGTTTTATTATGTCCCGATTTGCGTGCCAAGTGTTTAATTATAAGTTTGTTAGCATTGCTCATTTATTAGGATGTATTGATGATATGAGCACACACCACGAGCATGGAGCATATAGAGACATTAGTTTTTACTTAGGATACTTAGCAGTGGGTTCCGATGTAGGCTTCAGAATCCGAGCTCGCCGTAGATGTGCAGATACGCTTGGAGCTTGGACCACAGGTCCGTAGGACTCTCTCCCTCTCTGCTTGACTCCTTGTGTGTAGATTTTGATTGTATTTTATACGTAGGACGGCATAGGCGGAGTTTTATCGGATCCCTCCGATGTCGGGTCATTTAGCCGTGTTTTATATGCAAGTTTAATAAAACTACAAGGATGAGATCCCTTATTGGTTTTCGAACTTTAGCTTCAGAAATCTATTATACAAGCCTCATCCCTAAGCCTATTACATAAGTACGCGTTGTTTTTACGGATTTCACGAATAAGAGAATGAGTGGTACGGAGATATGTATGGACCGTGCTAGTACTCCTTCAAACCATGAGGTAGTGCGGGTGTATGATGGTACTGAATAATGCAGCACATTTCCGGAATATGTGGCACTAACTTAATTGTTCCTTTTGCCATTTGAGTACAGTGGCGGGTGATATGGAAGGTGTGAGGGTGTAAGCGCTGTATATATGTATGATTATGATTATGAGCCGTGCATGCGAGCCGGCATTTATTTAAGTATGTTTGCTTACTGCCCGGTGTGAGGGATTATTGAAGTTTCATATGTTTTTGTGGGTAATGGAATACCCATTTGCCAGATTGTATTAGTTATTTTTCGGACCAGTAACATTTGTTACTCACAGTTTTCTTATAATATATGTAGGTCTCGCAAATCTTGTATCGACTTTGGCGGGAGGACAGATAAATGCTACACACACTTGAGCTCAATATAAGATTTTCTTTCTTGCATTTATTTATATTTGAGGTATTTCGATGTTTATTTGACAATGTCTTCCATTCTCTTGACACCAAGAGGGTTATTTCGATCTATTTTATGGATCGAGTCTCACTGACTAATAATATCAAACATGTCTCCACTCGATCGTAACATTTCTGATCCGGTTCTTAAGTGAACTGAAATCGGGGTGTTACACGGTGACTGAAGTGAAGTTAGCAAAGTGTTCTACAAGTCTGAGTCAATTCCTGTCTGATTCCGTTGCTACAGTCTACGCAAAAAATCCAGTAAGTGACACATCGGACAAGGAAAACATCAGGAACAAGAGCAGAAAATTGTAGTGGAGATCAGGATTCGCGGATATTTTTTGACCAACGCCGGTCGCTCCCTGCTCCAAGACAGTGACTGAAGTGAAGTTAGCAAAGTGGTCTACAAGTGTGAGTCGATTCCTGCGGATTTCGTTGCTACAGACTCTGAAAAAAATCTAGTAAGTGACCCATCGGACAAGGAAGAGGACAGGAATAGAGCAGAAAATAGCAGCATAGATCAGGATCCGTGGATTATTTTTTTACCAAAGCCGGTCGTTCTCAGCTACAAGACAGTGATTGAAGTGAAGTTAGCAAAGTGGTCTACAAGTCTGAGTCAATCCTTGCCGGATTCCGTTGCTTCAGTCTCTGGAAAAAATCCAATAAGTGACCCATCGGACAAGGAAAAGGACAGGAACAGAGCAGAAAACATTAGTGGGGATCAGGATTCGTGGATTATTTTTCGACCAATGCCGGTCATTCCCGGACCCAAATTGGTGACCAACGTGAAGATGGAGTGGTCTCCAAACCCAAACTATGTTTTGACAAGGTTCGTCACTGTAGCCGCCGAAGAAAAATCATGAATGAAGGAGGTGTTGTCTATAAAAAGTCAAGTAGCTATTGCCGAAGATGTTGGAGCATGACGTTGCTGAATTTAACCTTACTGTTGTGGACAGGTTGCTGCTTCTTCTTATTATCAAGAGGAAAACCAAGTATCATTATGGAAAAGGAATTGTTGTAGAGGCAAAGAGAGTTTGCCGGCGGTGGAAGCAGGGAAGAAGAAGTGATTATAAGTGGGTTTGGGCTCACCGGCTCTCCCATTGTTGGTTGGTTAAAATATAAAAGCGAACAAGCTGTTCGCTTTGAGGCTTATTTGTGTATTGATCATGCCCGTAAGTACTGTCCATAATTCAGCCCGTACTTGTCTATCAGACAAGTTCATCTCAGGACCGGTTTCGATTTAATTCGGATCAACTTAAATTTCAGCTCAATATATATTTTCCTACTACAAGTGGCTTGAAGTTTTGCAATAGATTTTCCCCATCAAGGTAGTTAAGTTGGGTTTATGGAGTTAATGAATTAGAGTGGAAAAAAATCTCACTAAGCCTTGTAATTTGTAATAATCAAAGAAAATAGTAGATTCTAAGCGTCGACCTCACCGTAGAGTGACCCTTAAGAATTCACGTTGAATCTTCTAGGGAACCACGTAAAATTTTTTTGGCATAGTGTATTATTTGGTGTTTATGACGCTATTTTTATTACACTATCTCTTTGTGCGACAAGGGTGCCTTGGTCCCACCGAACCTTTCAAACCCAGATCGATTCACAATCCCATGTCCGAACAATACCTTAATGTATTATAGTTAAAATAAAAATTGTAATTCATAGTTATAGTTAAATTAAGAATCTTATAAATCTAATCTCAGTCGTTATTATAAAAATTAGAGCTGAATATATAAGAAAAAAGTGAGAAAATAAAGAAAATTTTATTTAAGCATAAATTAAGAAAGAAGAGTCCCTGCTGGTTAATTTGAGAACATAAGGTGCCGAAAAATAAAAAACTTGAATCTATCAAACTTGAAATATTAAGACCTATTTTAGGAAATATGAAAAAATATTTTATTCAAATATTATTAAGAATTTTATAGATAAATTTTTACATTTATAATAATTTAATTGTCGAGATTACATTTCATCTAAAATTCTATAAATTTAAGTAAAAATCAATAAAAATCGTAGATTTTCCACGTGTAATAAAACCGTCTTTTTTATTTTATTAATAGATAGAGAGATTAATAAATAAAAAAAGAGAACAATATATAAATAGATAAATACATAAATAATAAACGGAGAAGTACAAAAGGCAAATAAAACAATGGTGGTGGTCCAAAACGCAAACTTCGAATCCAAGAAAACGGAGGGCGACCCTTTCGTTATTGGAAATTTCTGGTCCTTTCTTCGCCCTTCTTTTTACCACCCTCGTTTTCGTTCAGACCGTCGTGGCCCCTCGCCGTATACAGTTGATGCCAAATTGCCCACGTGGCTTAAGTTCGTTGACTACATGCCACCCCATCTTGCCGTCTCTGCCGCTCCAAATCAAATGTGACAAATCACTACCCAACACGCTCTTATAAAAAATACCTAACCAACCCATAACAATTGACAATTATACGTTTAATTACGATTAATTCATCTTAAATATCTTCATCCATCCCGTCTGAACCCATAACTCCGTCATCCTTATCTTCTCCACCGAACTAACATCCTGATCTTTGGATATATATTAAAATGCGACTCCTAGGTTCTTCTTTGGCATCTATGTGCTTGTGTTGATCATGTGCTGGCGGTCGGGTGAGTTTATTAATGTAAGAAACCAAACGGTTTCCATCCAGGAAGCTAATACCAATCAGGCCCCTTTTGCCGTCTATCTGCCCAACCACCGGTTTGTAGCAAGCCATATATATTATTTATTTATTCTAAGTTCTAGCTAGTTCTTCCAATCCTTAGATTTTTATAATTTCGTAATCATGCATCGTGATACCTTGGGTGATGGGTGCACGTTAGGTCTACCTGCCCGAGTTCTTCTCCCTCGAGGAATGCAACCCAAAACAGTGGGCCTTCATGATTAGTATGCAAATGTTTTAAGATCCTCATTTTCTAGTTATTATTATTATTATTATATAAATATATATTATACTTTGGAATATTCTACAATCTGGCTCATGTTTAGTGGCACCATTGTTGGAATCTGATGATTTGGCAAGGAAATTTTAAAGGATTGAAATAGTGGTTGAGAAGATGAACCAAACTGAAAAATGGAGAAGCTGGATTGGTAATGAGACGAGAATATAAACATCCAGATGGTGGGTCATGTCAGTTGTCACAATATTTGGAGTCGGGAGATGAGCTTTTTATTTTTCTTTGTAATTAACCAGTGAAATCTAACAAGGACGTTTACAATGGGGATTAGAATGGCAGCCTAATCACAAGGCTGACAACAATTGGGTGTGTGGTAGGCTCTAGATGAGTTGATGGCAGCTCCAAGGTGTTCCCTTATGTTAATATTTGTACTTGTAAATATTAATTATTTATATTTTATTGTCACACTCAAAATATTCTTAAAAATATTAAAAAAAATTCAGAATATAAAAGGGTAGTTACCATTTGTTGAAATGTCACTGAAGATTGAGAGATTCAAAATAACTTTATAAAAAACTATTTAGGCTTCATTCTTGAAAAAAAAACAAGATGAATAAGAAACAGAGATGAAAGAAAAAAATATAAGAAGAGGAAAGGGAAACCTTATTCATCGGTGTAATCCTAGACAAAGTGTTGAAAGAAGAAAAATCTTAAGATCTAAATTGTTAGGGTTAGGTAAGTGATCTTCTTATACATCTATGTGAGTTTAAGGATTGTAATCTTTAATTGAATTAGTGAATTGTTCGACGTTGTCTTGTAGTTTTGACTCTCGATAAAATGAGGGTTTTCATGTTAATTCACTGTGTTTTTTTATATTATTTTTTGGTGTCATTTTCTTGTATCACAAGTTCGTTGTTGTTATGATCAATCTCCAACTTTGGGCATCTTTTCTCAATAATTAGCGCCATATGTAGAAACCGGGTCCCATTCAATCAGATTTTGATTTGAGTGGGAGCTTTGGCGGACATTTCCAAAATATGGAAGATCAAAAGCTTTGATGAAATAAATTATAAATGGTAGAGGATGCAAATCAAGGATTATCCATACAAGAAGCAACTACATCAACCGCTTTAAAGTACCAAGCCAGAAAAGATGTCTGACGAGGAGTGGGCCTTGTTGGATCGGCATGCCTTAGCTATTGCCATATTGTATTTGACACATTTGGTGGCGCTCAATGTCTCCAAGCAGACAACCATTAAAGGACAGATGGAAACATTAGTGGGTGTCTATAAAAACTCATTAGCCTTTAACAGTTTATTTATTTTAAGGAAGCTAGTCTATTTGAGAATACCTGAAGGTAAATATATAGCTGAATATTTAAATAATTTTAATAAGATATGGGCACATCTAGTATCTGTGGATATGACCTTTCACGATGATATTAAATCTTTAATGTTCATGTATTCTTTACGTGAGAGTTAGGATATGGTCTTGCATATATTAGTAATGTATCGAAAGAAAAACTAAAGGTTGATGAAGTACTATGTGCAATCTTAAATAAGAGATGGTGAAGAGGAGCATGGTAGATAAACACACCATCCACCTCAAGCATGGCTTTGTTGATAGACAAAGGCAAGAGCAAAGAAAGGGGCAGAGGTCAGGGTAAAGGTCCTAAGAATTGATAGCTCTCTAAATCTAAAGGTAAATTCAAGGGTAATCCTATTTGTTGGATTTGTGATAAAGAAAGGCGTGTAAAAAAAGATTATCCCGAGAGATGGACATGAGGAGAAACTTTGTTCATGATGACAATAAATTAGACACATGGTATATTGAGTCAGGTGTTTCATTTCAATGTACTTCTCACAATAAGTGGTTTTGTGATTTTATCAAGGGTGAGTTTGGACATGTAACAGTTGACAATGGTTAGAGGAGCAAGCTTGAAGGTATGGGAATAATCCATTTAAAGATGCACGGTGAAGGTAAACTTATTTTCAAGGAAGTCAAGTACATACCTGAATTGAAGAAGAATCTTATACAAGTCAACAAGCTAAATCGAAAGGGCTATAGGGTCACAGTTGAGAACAACTAATAGAAGATTAGCACAGGAGCACTAGTAGTGGTCAAGGGGAAGGCGGTGGGCGCTCTATATCCATTGTATATCAAGGTAGATCCAATTGTTTCTTTTGCAATTGAGAAGAATGACAAAGCAACACTATGGCATAGAAGACTTGGTCACTTGAGTGAGAGTGAGATGAAGATCCTACATTCGAAGAAGGTGTTGTCAGGTACAATTAATACTAATTTTGTTTTTTGTGAAGACTGTGTCTCAGGAAAACAAAAACAAGTTAGCTTCAACAAGGGAGGGCGAGAGAAAAAACCCAAAAGATTGGAATTGTTTCACATGGATGTTTGGGGGTCGTCTCAAGAAAAGTCATTTGGAGGTAATCACTACTTTGTTACCTTCATAGATGATTACAGTAGAAAGAAATGGATTTACACTATAAAATAAAAATTAGAAGTCTTTAAGATGTGTAAAGCCCATGTAGAGAATGAAATAAAATTGAGATTGAAATACCTATTCTGACAGTGGTGGAGAGTATAGCAATAAGGAGTTTGTCTACTATTGCTCTACCAAAGATATTAGGTGGATTAAGATAATGCTAAGGACACCACACCATAATGGGTGGTAGAGAGAATGAACAGGACCATCTTAGAAAAAGCAAAAAGTATGAGACTTTATGCCAGACTCCCTTTTCATCTTTGAGGAGGCAGTGTGGATACCGTTATCTATCTATTCAACCGAAGTCCATCGAGTGCCTTAGATGGGAAAATACCAGATGAGGTATGGACTGGTAAGAAATTTAACTACTCTTTTCTTAGAGTCTTTGGTTGTATTTCTTATGCACATATTGACATGGAATTAAGAAAGAAGCTCAATCCAAAATTCTTCAAGTGTGTATTTCTTGGATATAAGGGTAACGAGTATAGTTACCGACTCTGGAAACTTCGAGAACAATAAGGTATTTTGAAACCAAGATGTTGTATTAAATGAAGATTACAAGGCTGAAAAAGGTGAGGAGTAAAAAGCGAAAAAGTATGCAGAGCTTGATGAGGTAGATGAAGAGATACCAAGTACTGAAAATTAAGGAGTTGTTCCAAGTGATGTGGAACAATCATCTACTTGTGAGACTAAATAAGAGGGTGATACATACGCTGATCAACCATATGATG
Source organism: Piper longum (assembly GCA_032619315.1). NCBI lineage: Eukaryota > Viridiplantae > Streptophyta > Magnoliopsida > Piperales > Piperaceae > Piper > Piper longum. The sequence continues at coordinate 3,584 of JAVDBV010080121.1, read as the reverse complement.
TTGAGGAATCGGATTCTGAATATTCTGATGCACAAATTAAAATTGATGACTCAAATCCACCACAATTGTTGTTGCTCCCAAGGAAAGGAGGAGCACAAGGGTAAAAGAGCCTACATAGAGATTTTGTCTATCATTAAACCATATTTTGTATATTGATGCAGGAGAACCTGAGTCCTATGATGATGCCATGAATGACAAGGCTCATCTTAAGTGGGAGCATGCGATAAAGAATGAGATGTCATCATTGAAGGAGAACCGTACATGGGAGTTGGTGAAGTTGCCACCAAAAGTAAAGGTTTTGCAAAACAAGTGGATAAATAGGGTCAAACATGAGGTTGGTGGGATACAAAGGTAAAAGGCAAGGCATGTGGTGAAAGTTTTTGGTCAAAGGGAAGGAATAGATTTTAATGATATATTTGCACCTGTTGAAAAAATTAACTTCTATTAGAATTATCTTGAGTATTGTGGTTGTAAGGTGGTTGTATTTAGAACAACTTGATATGAAGACAACTTTCCTTCATGGAGACTTGGAGGAAGATATTTACATGAAACAACCAGAGGAATTTGAAGTTAAAGGCAAAGAAAACATGGTGTGCAAATTAAAGAGGAGTCTATATAGACTCAAACAAACAATGAGGCAGTGATACTTAAAAATTCAACAAATTTATGTTGAAGATTGAATTTACAAGGAGCAACTAAGACTATTGTGTTTATGTACAAAGGTTTAATGATGACAACTATATTATTCTAACCATATATGTAGATGGTATGTTTGTTGGAGGGACTACATGGAGAAGATCAATGATCTTAAAAGGAGGTTAGCCAAGAGATTCTTCATGGAAGACTTGGGTGAAGCAAAACAACTTCTTAAGATGCAAATTACCTGAAACAAGAAGAGTAAGAAGTTGTGGCTATCTCAAGAAGGGTATGTGAAGAAAGTTCTTTATAGATTGAACATGCATAAATCCAAGCCTGTGACTACTACTTTGGTAGTCATTCCGGTTGTATAAGGAACAAGGTGCTAAGAATGATGAGGAGAAAGCCCACATGAAGACAATTTCTTATGCTTCAGCAATTGAAAGTCTCATATATGCAATGGTGAGCACACAACCGGATAATGCACATGCAGCGGGAGTAGTGAGTAGATTCATGAAGAACCTAGGAAAAAAACATCAGGAAGTGGGGAAGTAGATTTCAAGTACTTGAAAGGCACTTCTAATTATTGTTTATGTTTTGGGGGTGATAACGTTGATATACGAGGTTATGTGGACTCAAATCATGCTGGATATATAGACAAGGGAAGAAGTACGCTCAATTACGTCTTTATAGTTGGTGGAACCGCAATGGGTTGGGTTTTGAAGCTACAGAAGATAGTTGTTCTATCTTCAACTGAAGCTGAATATATAGCAATATTCTGACCAAGATAACCACTTGACCCAAGTGTAAGTTCTCTCATTGGTAAAAAAAGTAAATATTGTTCCAAAATCTTGTTGACAGTCTCTGTCTACCCATCCATTTAAGGGTGGTAAGCTAACCTCTAATTGAAAACAACTCCTTGACGCTTGAACAGTTCACTCCAAAATCTACTTGTAAAAGTACTGTCTCTATCATACACTATTGAACTTGACATGCTATGCAGCTTGAATATTTGTTCAAAGAATAACTGAGCAATGAACTTCGTTGAATAAGGATTAGAAAGGGGTAAAGAATGACTATACTTTAATATTCAATTAGCAACCACCAATAGTGTATTCTTGTTGTTGCCTTTAAGAAGACCTGCTATAAAATCCATGGAGACACCAGTCCCAATTTTTTTTAGAATGGATAGTGGTTGTAACAAACCAACAGGTAAAATATTGGAGCTTTTGTACCTTTTGTAATACCATAAATCCAGTTCACTTTCGAATCGAACCGGAATGTTACGGGTCACCCGATTAAGTTGGTCAACCCGAACTTAACCCGAATGGATCTACTCTCAGCGTCTTGAAATAGAAGGTAAATACTGCTATGCATTCATGAAATGCAAAGAACCCTAACAAGAAACTATGTGAAGGACATGAAAAATAATTCACACTAAAATACAATCATAATAAAATTGATAAAATTTCTAAACTAAATAAACAAAGTTTTCCCTAAAAGTGCAATAAGGGGCTAACCTATCAAAACAACAATATATATATATAATTACATCACAATACAATAAAACTTCTATTTCAGAAAAAAAATAAAGTTTATCAATAAAACTTTATACATCCACATGGTCTTGACCCAATTATCCATCATAATTTTTACAATTATTATATTCATAGAATCACATTCATAAAGTGGGTCTTGACCCATCTACTGATTTTATCTGATACATCTGTTGTATCATTTCAACATTTTTTCAATCATTTCAACATTAAACATCACATTATAAACATATATATCATAACCAAAATCATCCATCAAGTCATACATCTCATGCTAGATCAGTGTTTGTGTACTATGCAGCCACTACTCTTCTGCCAAGGCTGACATATCACTTTCTTGTTCCTCACCTACATAAGTAACAAAAAAACCGTCAACAACAAGTGTCACTGGTCTGAAAATAACTAAATAAATCAAATAAGAGATGATTATTATTTAAAAAAAAAACTAACAACAAGGAGTACTCTTAGGTAGTCGCTTTTAGAATCCTTTGAACTACATGTCTGGACGTGCGCTATACAACCGCAAACTTCTACGTTTCATTGAGTGTAAGGAACTCAAAATACAGCATTCTTAGGATCGCTTGGGAGTGGAACTGTAAAACCCACGATTCGAGTTAGGGTTTTATATTTAGAACCGGTCGGTTCGACCGTTATTTTCGAGTCGAGTATGTTTCAGAACACGTGTACTGAGCCGACCCCAGTCGCGTGTATGAGCTACGAAGGGTCATGTGTACCCAAGTATATGATGATAACATCATGAATACAGCAGAAAAGAATGAGTTAACAGAATATATGAGAGTATGCAGTCCAGTTTTTTTTTTATTATACAGTTTGATCGTAGAATTAGTTTTAGGCCGTTTACCGCGTTAGGATGCGTTACGGGCAGCTTGGGTAGGTTGATAGTTATAGAGCATGACATTTGGATGTTGTGTGTTAGTTTATTTTCTGGGATTTTTCCAGATTTTTCTAGATTTGTTTTAGAACATATTACGAGTAAATAATTATTTTGACTCGAGACGGAGTCGAGTCAAGTATTATTTACGACTTTGCCATCCAACCCAAAATTTTACACCGACACCTTCACCTCCAAACCCTACCCTCCTCCCCATTGTGGCCGCCGCCGCTGTTGCCGGCACCGCCCGGCCGCCGACCAGCGCCGCTCCGCCCCACCACGCCCTCATCGTGTCGCCTCGACCGGCCCCGGCCACAGCCCAGACGTCGCGAAGCGGGATCGCCGCCCCTAGCGCGAAGACCGCGCCACGATCGCGTCGCAGATTCCGGCGCCGCCGACTGCCGCCGTTGCTATCCAGTGGCCGCCTCGAGCCCCTCGACCACCCAGCGACCTTCCCCGACCAGAGTGCCGCTGATCGCCGCCCTGGTCGGCCCGATTTA
>JAVDBV010080118.1:0-13902 GCA_032619315.1 Piper longum | reverse complement strand
TGCTCCCGACGGTGATGCTGGCCGGATGGAGTCACCTTGGATGGCCAAAACAGACCGTCGAGGAGGCATGCTGGTCTGAAATCCGAGGGGAGAACAGGTCGGTGTCCGTGTGGTGGTGCAGCCTTGCTGTTTTGGGTGTCGGCGTGGTGGTGCAGCCATACTGGTTGGGGTAGTGCCGTGGTAGCGCAGCCATGTTGATGAAGTCGTTGCCATGGATGGTGGTGCTGGAGGGTCATCGTCATGGTGGTGCAAGGGGAGCCGCCATGGGTCTGGTCGGGTGCTGTTTAGGTTGCCGACTAGGGTAGTCTCCATTGGTTTGCTCGGGTGCTGATTATGTGACCGACATGGAGTCACCATGGTCTGGTCGGGGTTGCTGATTGGGTGGCCAGAATGGGGTCGCCAAGGATTGGTTGAGGGTCGCCATGTGGTGGCTAAGTTGGAGATGCCATAGCTGCAAATAGAGGCCGCCATATTGCTGGTTGGTCGCCATGCATGTTGAAAACACTGAATTTCACTGATTGGCTGCGATACAGCTGGGAGCTTTGGGGTCACTAAATGAATTGTTAAAGTAGAATGGCAACTAGGTAAATATGGGGGAACTCGATGTGGTCGAGTTAAAATAAAAGGTAAATACTAAAAACTAAGTAGGGGACATGTTAATAATTAAATTATCAACTAGTTAATGGGGATTTTTATTGGGATAATTAATAATTAATTATCATTAGATTTGCTAAAAATTTAATAAGTAATGAAGTCTAACATGAACTAATTACATCATTTAAAATTGATAGTATATTAGTCATGTAGTTGCATGTAGGTTCATGCAAATAAAATTAAACTAATGTATAATTTTATGTTCTCATTCAGATTAGGGTTAGCTAGTCACAGTTGGACAAAATCATAAGTCAGATACGTATAATAGGTAGAACGTCGTAGTTTCCTTGTTGGTAGCCTAGGTCGCCCTGAGCCCAAATTCGATCACCATGCACCGAGTGAAACCGAGGTCAAGGAATTGACTCAGTCCGACACGGGGCCGTATTATGTGTGTAAATTGTGTAATGCATCAAATTGTTTTGGAGTAGTGATAGCCGCCCCATAAAAAGGCTACGACCGGGGTGAGCGAGGCATAGTGATTCCTCCATCGCACTGGAGTGCAGTGATAGCCTCCCCATAAAAAGGCTACGACCGGGGTGTGCGAGGCACTTGCACCGGAATTGGTAGTGGTCACTTTCCCACAAATGGAGCATAGCAATCACCTGAGTGCAGTGATAGCCTCCCCACAAAAAGGCTACGGCCGGGGTGTACAAGGCATTGGCACTGGAATTGGTAGTGGTCGCTTCCATACAAACGGGGTGTAGCGATCACCTGAGTGCAGTGATAGCCTCCCCACAAAATGGCTATGGCCTGGTTGTGCAAGGCATTGGCACTGGAGTGCAGTGATAGCCTCTTGATAAAAAGGCTACGGCCGGGGTGTGCAAGGCACTGGCACTGGAATTGGTAGTGGTCGCTTCCCCACAAACGGGGCGTAGCAATCACCTATGTGCAATGATAGCCTCCCCACAAAAAGGCTACGGCCGTGGTGTGGAAGGCATTGCCACTGGAATTGGTAGTGGTCGCTTCCCCGCAAACGGGGCGTAGCGATCACCTGAGTGCAGTGATAGCCTCCCCCCAAAATGGGTACGGCCAAGGTGTGCACGGCACTGGCACTAGAGTGCAATGATAGCCTCCCCATAAAAAGGCTATGGCCGGGGTGTGTGAGGCACTGTCACTAGAATTGGTAGTGAGAGCTTCCCGAGAAATAGGCTGTAGCAATCACCTGAGTGCAGTGATAGCCTCCTCACAAAAAGGCTACGGCCGGGGTGTGTGAGGTATTTACACTGGAGATGGTAGTGGTAGCCTCCCCACAAAAAAGGCTATGGCCGGGGTATGCGGATCACTGTGGATACGTCATCCGCATTGTTTTGGAGTATAGCGGTATCGCTCCACCACATATTAAAATGAACATAGGGAACTAGTGGAATGTACTTGACTTGTTTTATCTATTATACTACTTAGTGTTGTAATCTCTAACACGGAATTGATTCCGCAGGTGTGCAGATACGAAATTATGTATGGGAAGGCCATTGACAACCAGAGCATGAAGCGAGATAAATATGGGAAGGCCATTAACACTTGGCCATCTAGGTGTAATTAAATAATTGAAAAATGGTGGGTCATTACACAAACGAAGTCAATAGTTGATCCTGTCGTAGGGGGATCCATCATGACAAAGTCTTAAGATGAAGCTTATAAGCTAATGGAGAAGGTAACTTTCAATCATTATTAGATGATGTATGATATAACAACAAGGGAAAATGTGTTAGCAGTTATACAAATGGATGTTTTTAATGCCCTCTCAGAACATACGACAACATTAAGCAAACTTATGTAGAATCTCGAGAACAAGACTCAAGTCCATGCACTAGTAGCACAAGTCTTGTCCTGTGATTTTTTGTGGAAATGACCATTCATGGGTGCAATGTGCATTGCAAACAGAGACAACCAACTTCATCGATAATTACAATATGATTTAGAACAATCCTTACTAACACCTATAATTTAGGTTGGAGAAACCAACCAAATTTTGGCTAGGGAGGAAATCAAGCTGGTGGTCAAAAACCTCAAGCTCAAGCCAAAACACCACTAGGATTCCAAGTCTAGGCACATAACAGAATACAACTACCTACTAAAAACAAAATATAAATGGACGACATTTTTATGCAGTTTATAAAAACTCAACAACAGCGGTTCCAATCCCAACAAGCTTTCATTAGAAACTTGGAGAACCAAGAGAATTAGCAAGTGTTTTAAACAATCGCCCACTTGGAAGGCTCCAAAGTGACACACATATACCAAGAATGAAAGAAGGTAAGGTATGCAATGTAGTAGAGTTGAGAAGTAGAAAGGAACTACCTAACTTCTACAAAAATCTGAAGTTGGATACAAGTGATAAAGAAGGAAGTTCAAGCATGGAAGAAGAAAATGAAGATGGATGGGTGGAGGTACAAAAACTAAATCCTCAACCTAAACCAGAAAGGTATGTTCTCAAGCTTCTTTAGATCATTTTTTTCATAAAAATGGCTATGATCTAGGCATTAGGATCAACTTGATGCCACGGTCCATATACAAGAAATTGGGGTTAGGAAAGGTAAAACCTACTAGTGTAAAATTACAGTTAGCTGATAGGTCTTGCATCTTTCTAAAGGGAGAAATTGAAATATTTTAGTAAAGGTGGATAAGTTCATCTTCCCAACTGACTTTGTGATATTGGACATGGAAGAAGACAAGGATATCCTAATCATCATGGAGTGACCATTCCTTGTGATAGGAAGAACCCTAATTGATGTTGCAGCATGAGAATTAATTATGAGGCTAAACAATGAGCAAGTAATATATAACATCTTCAAGGTCATGGAAATTCGGAATCAACTGATGATTGTTTTGCAATCAACATCATTGAACAAACGTCACAGAAGTCTAGAAAAGAATCCAATTCTCAGACCCTCTTGAACACATACTAACTTCCAAGTAGATAGAGGAGGAAGACAATGAAGATCTGACCAAATTGATGGTCGGATAGATAACCGACCAAATAGCAGTACAAGGTATGAGAGCCAGAGCCCTTGCTTACACCGTAGACAGATCAAAAATGAACTTTCCATCCATTATCAACCCTCTTGAACTAAAGTTGAAGCCCTTGCCGAAGCACCTTAAGCATGCATTTCTTTCACAACCTAATGCTTTAACTGTGATTATTTCTGCATTATTTATACCTTTACAAAAAGAGAAATCATTGAGAGTACTAAGGGTTCATCATTTGCCCACTAGATGGACTATTGACGACATCTGAGGCATTATCCCAAATGTTTGCATGCACAATATTCTACTTGAAGAAAGATACAAGCTAACGGTTAAACAATAGAGACACCTCAATCCTATAATGAAGGATGTAGTGAAGAAGGAGATACTCAAGTGGCTGGATGTTGGAATCATCTATTAAATTATTGATAATTCATAGGTCAACCCTTTCCAATGTGTTCCAAAGAAATGAGAAATAATTGTTGTACCCAATTAGAACAATGACCTAATTCCTTCCATACTAGTCAATAGATGGAGAGTGTGTATGGACTATAAGAAGCTGAACAAGGCTATAAGAAAGGACCATTTTCCTTTACCATTCATTGACTAGATGCTTGATAAGTTAGTCGGACAAGAATACTATTATTTCCTAGATGGTTATTCTGGATAAAACTAAATAGCAATCCATCTAGAAGATCAAAAGAAGACCACATTCACATGCCCATATAGAATATTTACCTTCAGAAGAATGCATTTTGGATTGTGCAATGCTTTAAGAACATTTCAAAGATGCTTGATGTCTATCTTATTAAACATAATGGAAGATGAGATGAAGCTTTTCATGAATAATTTTTTAGTATTTAGAAGTACCTTTAACCATTGTTTGGAGACTTTGGATAAGCTTTTGAAAAGATGTAAAAATACAAACCTAGTTTTGAACAAGGAAAAATGTTAGTTCATTCTAACTGAAGGAATTATGCTAAGACATAGAGACTCATGCAAACTCTTGGAGGTGGACACAACAAAAGTAGAAGTAATTGAGAAATTGCCACCACTAACCAATGCCAAGTGAGTGAGAAGCTTTCTAGACCATGTTGGATTTTACAGGAGGTTTATGAAATACTTTTCATAAATTGTAAAACCACTTTGTAATTTATTAGAAAAAGATGCAGCTTTCAAATTTAATGAAGCTTGCCTAGAAGCATTTACAAGATTGAAGTAAACACTCATTCTAACTCCCATCGTTACTTCACTAGTATGATCACAACTATTTGAGTTAATGTTTGATGCAAGTGACTATGTCATTGGTATAGTCTTCGGCCAAGACATTAACAAGGCCTTCTAGACCATCTACTATGCAAGCAAGATAGTGAATGAGAGTTAAGTAAATTACACTACTATAGAGGAGTCATTGTTGGCGGTAGTATATATTGTGGATAAATTCAGGTCATACTTGATAGGTACTAAGTGATAGTTCACACAGTCACTCAGTTTTTGAAGTACATATTGCAAAAGAAAGTAGTCAAACCAATACTTATCAGATGGGTACCACTACTGTAACATCCCCTAAAAAGATAAGTTAGTCCCACATTCAATACTTATTGGGATAATATCTAATATATTAGTGAGGATGTACTTTGGATCTTTAACTTGATTAATAACATTGAAGAAATGAATAAGCCCATTAATTTGCACTAATTAGGTTGGGCCTTTAAAGTTGGTATCATAGTGAACCCATGATAGAGTTAGATGAATGATGGTATGCCAAGAGAAAGGAATTCTGAGGATGAAATTTGCTTAAGGTGGGTGCAGGGCAATATCCCCAAAAGGTTAAGTTAGTTCCATACTTAATACATACCAGGGTAAGATCCAATATATTAGTAGGGATGTACTTAGGATCTTCAACTTGATTTGTCTTTTGAAGAGATAACAAAACCCATCAGTTTGCACTAATTTGGTCAGGACTTTACAACTACTTCAAGAAGTTAATCTAGAAATAAAGGACAAAAAAGGTTTTGAGAATGTATTAGCTGACCACTTATCTAGATGGTAAATAAGGAGAATGAAGCCAACACATTGCCAATTCAAGAAAATTTTTCAGATGACCAATTTTTAGGCAAGGTGATCTAACTTACCATCATTTATAGATTATATGATTTTTCTTGTTGGTTGAGATTTTCCCTTAATTATTTCATCGCAACAAAAGAAAAAAATTCTGAGTGAAGTCAAACGTTATTTTTGGGATGAGTCATATAAAATGTTTAAGAAATGAAGTGATCAAATGATTAGAGATGTATCACAAAAGAAGAAATGCTAGATATTTTATACCATTGTCATTCATTAGATTATGGAGGTCATTTTCGAAGTCAAATGATAGCCATGAAAGTTTTAAAATCCGGTTTTTATTAGCCTAGCCCTTTTTAAGATTCCTAACTCTTTTGTGAAGTAGTGCAATAGATTTCGAAGAAGTGGAAACATATCAAGGAGGCAAGAGATGCCCTTGTATAGAATCCTTGAAGTTGAGTTTTTTGACATATGGGGAATAGACTTCATGGGACCATTTGTACCATCTATCAACAACCTATACATATTGTATAACCTATACATACTGATAGCAGTTGATTATGTCGCAAAATGAGTGGAGGCACAAGCATTCCCAACCAATAGAGTCAAGGTAGTGATAAAGTTTTTTAAGAAAAATATTTTTACAAGAATTGACACCCCAAGAGCCATCATCAATTACGATGGATCACACTTCTACATTAAGGCCTTTGAAACTCTATTTGCTAAGTATGGAGTCAAGTACAAAGTTGTAACAACATATTATCCTCAAATAAGTGGACAAGTAGAAATCTCTAATTGAGAAATTAATAGAATCTTGAAAAAGGTTGTAAGTCTAGCAAAAAAGGATTGGTCACTCAAATTGGATGATAAATAATGGGCTTACCCAAAAACTTTCAAGAGAACAACAAGATTGTCCCCTTATAGAATAGTATTTGGATAAGCCTGCCACTTACCTTTTGAGTTAGAGCATAAAACATATTAGGCATTCAAAAATTGAACTTTTACACTAAGGTATGTGGAGAGAAAAAATTATTACACTTGAATGATTTGGATGAATTGAAACTCAATTCATATGAGAATGCCAAACTGTATAAAGAGAAAACAAGCTACAACATGACAGACACATTCTAGCCAAGCACTTTGAGCCAGAACATAAGGTGTTGCTATACAATTCTAAACTAAAGCTTTTTCCAGTAGAGCTTAAATCTAGTTTGTATGGATATTATAATGTGATGCATGACATGGTGATCTAGAAATTAGGAATGAGAAAAATGGGAACCAATTCAAAGTCAATGGATATAGGCTCAAACACTATCATGGAGAAGTGACCAATTCACTTCATCCACCACACCAATCTCAGAATGACCAAAGCTTTGTCAAGTTAAGGACCAAAAACAAGCTCTAATTGGGAGGCAACCCAACATGTTTTTATATCTTGTTTGTTTTAAAAAAAAACCAGTTTTGGTAACCCAAGCTGAGCATTGTGATGCAACCTGAGCTGAACCAACCGAAGGAACACAAGGAAGATAAAACATGAAAAGGTAAAGCAAAATGATAAAGTTTTTCAACCGTAGGTTTTCTTTCTTTGTAGCTACCACTTGTGCACTTCCCCTCAATCTTGAGCAAATGAGTGTTCAAATGACAAGGTATAAGCTTCAAATAGCAATCCATTTTTTCAATATATTGTTTTCATGCTCAATCAAAGTTATTGCATGTTTGATTGCTCTTCATGTTGATACAAATCATTGATTAAGTTATATACTTGAATGATTGTGGAGATGATTAGACAACATGTTTAATCAGTGTATAAACTAGAATAGATACATAAAATGTGTTATAGTTGTATTGTTACTTAACTGTTTGATCAGGTCTACCAATATTGTGTTAACCTGCTTAGGTCATATTGTACATATAATCTTTCGATTACCCCAAATTACATAGATGGCCATTCTTTTAATGTTAGGTGTGCCTGAACTTTTGATTAGAGGTACAGTGGTTTGAAAGAAGCAACATGCTACTAAATCAGTGATTGTGCAGCTGATGGAATCCCCACCAAAATCAGAAAACTCAACTCGAGCAACTGAAACACAATGTAACACCCGAAATTTGGTTCGCCTAAGAATTAGATCAAAACAGTTATGATCGAGTCAAGTCATGTCAAAATCAATTAATTTGCAAGACTTGAACGAGAAACAGATTGAAACAATCCTTTTGGCTTCTCAAGAAAGGAAGATACCACTAAATGCATAGCCAACACTCAATAAGAAAGGATGAATAGATGAGTGCAACAACCTAATAAGAAACTACATGCAATGACATGACATGATTACACTCAACACACAACAAGAACAAATATATAATTGGATAAATAAGGGAATAAATAGATCAAAATAACTGTTGAAACTAAAATCTCTAAGTGTTTAATCGAGACCTGGTATCATGTTTAATCTACTAATATATAAGCTAGTTAGACCATACATCACAAAACATCAAATAAAGCAATGAACAAGCATCAAGCACAAACAAAAGCACGAAAGAAAACCAGCAATATATTACAAGTGTGTGTAGCAACTATCTGTCCTTCTACAAAAGTTAGCCCAACACATAGGAACACAAGATCTACATATATAATAGGAAAAATGTGAGCAACAAGTGTCACTGATATGGAAAATAACTAGCACAAACTAGAAAGTGGAATTTGATTTCCATGAGAAAGGAAAACCATATATAATCTCTATGGAAACACTCAAATGAGCATCTAATGAGGGGCCATCAACCTACGGACTTAATAACATCCTGAACTGAATTCGTATTGTGTCACTCTCCGCTAATGCCACTCTCAATAATAATTTTCCCAACTCTCGAAAATAAATACATATCCTAAGCCCTATTTAAACCACTATATAATTCCTAGCCAAGAGCACAAATGTCGAGTACTCTCTAGCAGTTGCCTTAAGTACCCCATGATGCCACAAGCCTAGACATGCATTGTACACAACAGTAAAGTTCTACTCCATGCCTCTCTGGGTGTGAGGAAGCTCAAGACATAGAGATGTCATGATCCCTTAGGAATGGAACAACCCTCTAACTAATCCAAAGCTTGTGGTGACCTGTGTATGAGCCAGCTCACGGTATACACAAGGTCGAATCCACCAACTCTTGGCTCACTGAAATCTGATGAAAACTATATATAGGGTTAGGAAGGGGACCATATAACTAGTCCTGAAGGCAATGTGAGGTGGGGCTAAATTCGAAAACAATATGAGATCTAGATGACCCATATTAAGTGGGGGCTGATAAAATAACCATTTAACACGTCCTATGATCTGAAAATCAAATCCACTAGAGTAACAATAAAGTTGAGAAAATTGCTAAGAGACCTAAGGTCCAAGCTTCAAGTGTGACCACATATCTACGGCAAGCTTTGACTTTGAAACCTACATCGCAACCTACTGCTAAGTAAAAGACTGACAACTCTATATGAATCATGGACATGGTGTGTGCTCACATTAATAATATCATCACAACAAAAGGTAAAGTAAAGGAAATAAATAACTAAACTTTGGCACACAAAATAAGGCATGTGCAAGCAATAAACAAACAAATAAATAAATAGAGTAAAAAAAAGAATAATACTAAAAATAATAGCAGACAAGTTACATCAAGAAAATAATAAATAATAAATAACAATAATAAGATAAATAACACTAAATACATATACGACTAAACATGCGTGAATAATAGCACATAGATGAGTAAAAAATAATATAGAAATAAAGAAATTCAAAAATAACCAAATAGATAAGTAGATAAATGAATAAATTATTAATAAAAATTAATCATAAATAATAATAGTGTACATATAAAATACATGAATATACGACTAAGCACGAATAAATAATAACATGAGGCAGATAAATAATAAATAAATAAATAATTAAATTAATAAAGATAAAAATGATTAATATTAATATTAACAAGTAATTACATCATCAACAATAAACAATGAGTAAACAAGCATGCATCATGATTGAAAAATATATAAATAATAATAAATAATTGAATAAATAAATAAATAAATAAATTATAAATAAAGAAAAATAATCACAGCACCATGATGAGCCAAAGAATATGACTATGCATCTAATCTAATATAGGGAGTCTCAAATTACCTAAAATAATCGATGCCCTAGAATTTGCATGTATAAGGGTAAAATATGAGGAAATATAATAACTTTCACCATTACAATGAAATAAGCGCCCCTCTCTCCAATGTTTACCCTCTCACCTTATAAGATCTATTGATGAACAACTTGTCATTTTGTTCATGATGATGTTAGGAGTTCATGATAAAATTATAAGCCTAATCTAACCACCAAATAATCATGAACATTACTAAGTATGCCTTTGTTTGGTGCACTGTTTGTGATTATGAGGACGATCTGTGATTGTGTTATATTTTAAGCCACAAATTTTAAGCTAATAAAATATGGTAAAAATAGATGTTTCTCAAATAAGTGTCTAATTGATATATATAAATTTGGGAATGAGTAAAAATTATCTAGGTATGATTCAGAGGTGTTTACCCGAACAATGTAAAGATGTAGGGTGAAACCCTAATTGTTTTTCACTCCAATTTTAAATTATCTGAAATTAGGTCAACTTGGTCCACAACTTACCCTATGTTTCAGTAGCACCGTGAAAAATTAAGGAGCCATTTGGGTAGATTCCCAATTTTATTTTAGAATTTCTAAGTTGTTAGGGTCGAGATAGCTCCAGAAACAACCGATTGACTGATCTAATTTGTAAAATCCACTTAGGCCCATTTACAAAGTAAATTGGGCCTAACTATTACTAGGTCCAAGTTCCGTATGTAACTAACTAGGAATACTAACTAAAGCCCATTTGAAGTATTCTAACCACTGAACGAACCATTGCAAAATTGCTGAACCATCTTCCAACACCTTAGTGCCGACTTTAAGGGGCCTTGTGCCCCTTGATTGTCCCCTGTTCTAGGCATGGTGTAATTTACCTATGAACCTTAAAGTGTGAGGGAACACCCATCCAAATGTCAGCCCATTTGGACATCATTAGGCCCATCCAAAAAATTGTCCGGTAAACCAATACAATTAAAACGTAGAATTGGTTAAAGCCCGCTAAGTGAACATGAAACCAAAACCTTAATTAAGTTGCCTAATTAGTTTAAAACTTTACTTACGACCTAATTAAGATAATCAAGTGATGTTTGAGCATGTGTGGAGACTCTACTTTGTTTTGTGTGCTGATGTGACCCAATTCTTATTATGTTCTATCTTTTTGTTAGCTATCGTAGGTGAACTCATCAACTAGAATACGAAGCTCTACTCAACCACATCCGTATGACTCCCCCTTTGCTTCCTTTGATGGTTTTTGAAATATAAGATTCAGAAAGTAAGTATTAAATCCTCTCCCATGCCTATATATAAATATGAGGGTTTATGGCTTTTACGAGTAAGAATGTGTACAGGATATATGGACTACACTAGTACTCTTTCAAACCCTAAGTTAGTGCTGAGTATGAAGGTGTTGCATAACACACCACATTTCCATAATTTGTAACACTAACTTAACCGTTCCTTTTACCGCTTGAGTATCGTGGCGGGTGTAATATGGAGAATGTGAGGGCCTAAGTGTTGTGCGTATGAATCTAAATACTAGCCATGTGTGCTTGCCGGAACTCATTTAAATGTGTTTGCTTACCACCTAGTGTTAGATAATTATTAAGTGTCCTAAGTTTCCCGTAGGTAATGGAATACCCAGTTGTGAGCTTGTTATTTTATTGGTGGTTATTTGGGCCGGTAATCAAATTTATTTAATTAATGATGTGGTTTTCTATTATATGTAGGTGAAGTTCTTTGGCATTGGCCAACCTAGGTATGTGGATCTGGCTGCTCAATGGCGGTGGTGGTGGTGGCCTTGACTTATATTGAGTGTTTTGGAAAAATGTATTTTGTGGATGACTATATAATGGGCATGTGCCCTAACTAGGTGAACCTTGTATGATTTGGACATATGCCATGATGGTTGTACAACATGTTTTATCCTTATATTATTATATTTTTACGGTGGAACAAAAATACTTTGGGGCAAGGCTAACCATCGTCTCCAGGGTATAAGCCCCAGAGTTGTGGAACATGACGAGGAGCTACGCTAGGTACAAAAAACGTACTTGGCTGCAGTGATTTGTGTGTTAGAGTTACGTGGGTGGAGGAGCTTATAGTTCACACCACTTGAAGACCGGTGTGAAGTTCGGGCATTAGGATTTGATGCCATGTTACTCAATGATATTGTATAATTTCTTTGACACTTTGAATATTGCCATAGGGCATGTGAGGCAAGTAACCATGACCCTCATTTAAATACTCGAATTATCTTTACGCAACTAATAAGAAGATTTAAACTAATCCCTTGAATTAAGTAGTAAGAATATGATGCACACAACATCATGTAACTTGAAAACTGTAGTGAAGGTGTGCTTCTTCCATAGTTGGGAGTGATCATTGTATTTTTAAAATCACATATCATAGTGGTAGAGAAGGTTCTGCCTTTGTTACAACTAGGGGTGTTCATATAGGGTTCATTTAAGTCTATGATCCATCTTTGTAGTACGAACTATACTTGCATTTTAGGAAAACCACAATTGGTGTCTATCTTAAGCCTACATGGAGGGTTGAGATTCGTTTTCGTAAAGTTTATACACGATAACCCAACGAGTAGCTTTTAAATTATAATATCATGGATCGGTCCATCCCTTTTGGGCCAAATTGGGATGTTACAACTTGGTATCAGAGAAAACCTCTTGGACTATTAAGGCGGAACACTTTTAGAATGGTAGGTCCCTCGAGCAAATTACATATGACGAGTTTAGGGAGGTCTTCTATTCCCAATACTTCTCAACACTGTCAGGACGAAGAAGATGGTGTTCTTGTCTTTGAGGCAGTGGGATGGGAGGGTATGTTCGTAGCAGAGTACCTGTCCAGGTTTCATATGCTAGAGAGGTTTGCCAAGGGTAGCTTCTCATTAGAGAGGGAGAGGACTGCCTTCAGTCAGCACCAGATCAGTCAGCACCAGAGTTGGCACAAATTCCAGTGATGAGTGAGTTCATAGATGTCTTCCCAGATGAGGTGCACATAGTACCACCTTCCAGAGAGGTAAAGTTTGCTATTGATTTGATCCCTGGTATTACACCTATCTCTATGGCACTGTATCGGATGGCTCCGCTTTAGCTCTAGGAGCTTAAGACTTACTTGCAGGAGCTATTGGAGAAGGCCTTCATCAGACTGAGTGTCTCAGCTTAGGGTGCTTCGGACCTCTTCGTTAGGAAGAAGGATGGTAGCATGAGGGTGTACATCGACTATAGAATGCTTAACTAGGTTACAATGAACAAACTTCATCCCTATAACGACCCACCATTTTCCACAATATTGTGGGCCTCGCTGGCTAGGTGTTACTCAAAATTTAACAAACCAACCCTGTAATGACCAGCCCTAACCGGACCGGGTGTTACTTAAAATGTTACATGAATAATATTAAAGCAAATAAGTCTAGCATTTCTAACTTATCAAAAGAACTTATGTTTCATATGACAATGCATGAAATAATTATCCCACAGTCTTGGACCGTTTCCCATAGCCACATTTATAACACAAGAGAGTAAAAAAGGAAGTCCACTTATTATCCACCAGCCACCTATGCTGGTAGAAGAACCAGCCAGTCGTCTCTTAGTCTTTAGTTCCAGCTGCTAACCTGCGGAGGCAATTTCGCGTTACTGATTAAAACACTAAGCCGTATAATTAAATAAAACAAGTCTATAAACTCCCTATCATTATCGATATTATTGGCTAATAGTTCATTCCACCATGTCCATTAGTTGGTTGATGGGTCAGTCCACCATGTCCATTTATTGGCTGATTGGTCAGTCCATCATATCCATTACCAACTGGCGAGTCCAATCTGCCATGTCTGTTATCGGCTGGTGACTCCAATCCACCATGTTTGTAATTGGCTGGTGAGTCCAATTTGCCATGTCCGTTATCAATTGGTGAGTCCAATCCACTATGTCCATAACTGGCTAGCGAGTCCAATCCGCCATGTCCAATTTATTGGCTGATGAGTCAGTCCATCATGTCCATTACCAGCTGGCGAGTCCAATCCGCCATGTCTGTTATCGGCTGGTGAGTC
>JAVDBV010080116.1:0-15167 GCA_032619315.1 Piper longum | reverse complement strand
TTCTGCCAGGTCCGTTTAGGATTCGCCTCTGTTTTATACTCTATTCTATTGTAGGTTTGTTTTAATGCCTGCAGGACGGGTTAAGTGGTGTTTTATTGGATCCCACTTAACTTGGGCCATTTAGTCGAACAGTTTTCCGGATTAATAACCCTTTAGGATGAGATCCCTCGAGTTTGTTTTCGAAACTCAAATCCAGCTCACGATGCCTTCGGGCCTATTATATAAATATCTACCAAGACCTATATGTATATGTAGTTTTCGTGTTTTCGGTAACCGTACTACGCGAGCAGGCACGTGCAAGTCGAAGACGGAACTACCGACGTCCATGTACGCCAGCGGCATGTGCCAGTCGAATACCGAAACTACCGACAGCCATGTCTGCAGGCATGTGCTTGTCCTAGTTGGGGTATACCGACGACATGCTATGCGAGCGGCGTGTGTTAGTCCAAGCCGGGTTTACCGATAGTCGTGCTATGCGAGTGGGTATGGAATATAAGAACCATGATTAAGAATATGACAGCAGTTCCAAGAGACCAGAAAGAGAAATGAGAAAATGTCGAGACATCAATAGTAACAGATCAGCTCAGTTAAAGATAATTTCAGTTCAATAAATGCCATTCAGAGACTTCATGATGTTTTCTTTCATATGAGAGCTTGCTCTCATAGCCAGTTTGGTAATAGTTATGTTTTGGACCAGTAACACTCGTTACTGACGTTTCTTTATATATATGTAGGTGAAGACTGAATGTTGGATATGCTAGCTTGGATAGAGGAGCAGTTACCTGCCTTGCACACACATATGCATGCTTGCTGACGAAATGTTTGTTTTTAATAGTTTTGATTGTTTTTTGTGGTTTGGGTATGTGGACATGGATAATGATAGCAGGATTAATATAAAAAATATATATATATTAATGTGCATGTGAATAGTATGAACAGGTGGGTCATGACCAACTGTCGAGAATGCGTTGGCATGTTTGAATTAGATGTTTATGTGAAAAATATAGTGTGATGAATGAATCTTGTTTTACAAAATTATGTATAATGATTTGACAGGGTGGCCCCGAATTGCACTTTTAGGGGAGATTCTGTCCGTTTTATTTTGGGAATTTTTATCGATTTTTATCGTGGTTGTCTTTAGCATGAACTGGTTGGTATGTCATCCACGTAGTGACATGTTAGGGTTCAATGTATTCATTCATGCATAACGATCCATATCTTCCATCTTGAGACGCCGAGAGTAGATCCACCCGGGACCCGTAATAGTTCGGTTCGGTTCACGAGCGAGCCGGATTCGGGGTGTTACAGAGTGTTCGGCTCGGCTTGGCTCGAAACTCGAACTCGATGTGTTCAAACTCGAAAAAATATTCGGCTCAACTCGACTGGTAAATACTATTGAGGTTACATTGAAAATATATAGTGTTGGAAAGAAAATTTTAATCCTATATAAGTTGAATACAAACTAAGTACAAACATTCGCTCAGCTCGAGCTCGACTCGAGTTCGGCTTAAACTCGGTTAAAAAACATAGCGAACCAAACATGAACCAAGCCCAAACACCAAAAATTTTAGACAAGCTCGGCTTGACTCGTTTACATCCAAGCTCAGCTCGTTTACATTAAAGCTCGACTTTGCTCGTTTTATATCAAGCCAAATTCAAACACACCTCTGCTTGGCTCGACTCGGCTCGTTTACACCCCTAGTAACCATGTTTCCTTATACTAATTAATTATATAATTAATCAACTTCATGAATTCAAGAAATAGGGATCAACACTTGTGATAAAATTAAATCCAATTAAAGATAATTTACGATAATGCTTTTTTCTTTTGGAAAATTTAATGATAAATTTGTCCTTACTAATAATATGTTTTCTTGTAGTGACGAGTGTGCATAGCTTAGAAATTCAGGACCCAAACTCAGCTCGGTATGCTGTGGTGTTGGTGTCAGCTCGAATTGATTATCTTATTTTTTAATTTAGTAAATAAAAAAGATTGTATAAATTTATCATATATTGCTCATTTTGATACTTGAAATTAATAAATATATGATTTATGTTACTTTACTTTAAAATTTCAATTTGGCTAAATGAAAAGAAAATTAATATATTTTAATAATGACTAGGGGTAGTCATTTATAAAATCTATTAGTAAGTAGTCATTCGGGGAGTTTGGCCTTAGAAAATCATAGCGTATAGTCAACAAGTTTTTGGAGTAAGAAAAGAGTTTTAAAATTATGATTATGAGTTGATCACTATGTGGCATAATTCTTATAAGCAAATTATAAATATGGAAATCCCCCTGCTGATTATTGTACGTATTATTTACCTTATTATATGTTTTCTCTATCCATAATTTTTATTGAACAATGTGCCACTTTCTCACAAGTACAAGGAACCTTTTAGCTAAGATGGGAAAAAAGATTAACTGGTGTTTTAATTTGTAGTAATTGTTCCGTAAACTTGTCTGATTAGTTGATATAAAAAAGAGCCTTATATAAATGAATTAATTCTCATACAATTTATAATGAGTCATTGCTTCTGTTAGAAATTATTAATGCCTAAAAGATTTTTAAAGGCTATAATCTTCTAGTGAGAAGTCATAAGCTAAAAGGCGTTACTATTCATTCAGGTAATCAATACTTCCTCACTTTTCATATATATATGTCCATGGTCGCAACGATAACATGTGTGTATGTGTGTGCGCGCGCGAGACATAACTCTAACAATCTTGGTTTAACATGCAGATATGATGATTTCTAATTTATGGTTTCATTTATACCGGAGGTTCATTTTTTGCTATGAAATAGAAAGTATGAATCCTGATTAAATATGTTTAATCTTCAACTTCTATTGGGAGCAATTTAATTGGTTTCACTCCTTCATGTCCACATATATAAATTAAAAAATAAATAATTTTGATATTTATAAATTTCAAATCAATCTAATGTTTTCAACCCTTTTATCTTAAATATTATTTAAGCAACTGCAATAAAGTTTATGATTAAATAACTTATAAACTAGTGCACATTTTGAAAAATCTAAAAGTATGACATATTGTTTGTATTTAAAAAAAATAGATTTTATTAATCTTGTAGGGGCGGAACTTTTGAAACCCAAACTTTTGTTGAAATATAAACTTATTTTATAAAAACTCAATCCAAAATAATGAAGCCTAATTTAAAGAAGCTTATAATATTTTACACATGATAAATTACAAGTCAATGTTAGGTGTGGTTTTTGTTGAATGTAGAAGTCAATGTTAGGTATATGTTAGGTGTGGTTTTTGTTGAATGTAGAAGTCAATGTTAAGTATGTGTTAGGTGTGTTTTTGTGGTTTGTATTTATCTTGAGTTAGTATAAATACCTAATCTCATTGTGTGTTATACACAAGGAAAAATAAGAGAGAAAAACAAGAAGCAAAACATTTACATTGTAAGAATTCAGAATTGAGTGTGGAGAGGTTGTTTGGAGAAGAAAAAGAGAGTTTGTTTATTTTGCATTTGTTTTTCTCAATATCAGAGTATTTTCTTGTCAACAACTTTGTTAGCCTCTTTTTAAATCTTTTAGCAGCTTTGTATGTCTAACAATCTTTTTTTTAGGAACCCTCAATGCCGCCCGAGCCAGCATTTCTTGGCACCTGTGCACTGTAAGCAATTTCCAGTTCCAGGAGTTAATGCCCAAATTAGCATTTCCTGCCTCCCTGGTGCTAACGTTTGCACCACGCCTCATTTTCTTCTTCTTCATGCCGCCTGCCACGACTGCCGTTTTTGCCGCTGCCGCTCCTTCTTAGTATGAGGGAAGAAAACCACTAGTCACCTGCATCATACCTCCCTCCGTCGTACGAGTCCAACTTTACCCCAAATTTGCCACCGTTGGCAAGATTGCTACCACTAAAAGAGAAATTGTTATGTTAGAAAAAATATAAAAAAAAACTTAACTAACCCATAAATATGACTACATATTTGTTCATATATATTTGAGGTTGATATGAGCTATATAATTTTGAAAACGGTGAAAAATTTTCATAAATATAAATATGACTATAATCCACAGATAGCATTGTCGTGCGCATATATACTTTAGACGTATTTCTCTATAATTTTAAAGATTATTTTGTGGGTTATATTTTCCCCCATATTAGTATAGTTTATGATAACCTTAGGTATACTCTAAAATTTGCCATGAGCAAAAGTATAATTTTATTATTGTGGGTCACATGATGTTAAATTATCGTTAAATTTTAAAAAACTAGATACATAACACAATAAACCCTACAAAAAATTGGCTTTTCCTCACATTTCAAAAAAATATAGTGGAGAAAACTGGTTGTCTTCTCCACGCCAATTTTACATAGGAAAAAAAACTTAGATTTTTTTTATATTTAAAAAAATTTAAAAGTGAGTATGTATTAATTTTCAAAATTTTCTCCCTGCCAAAAAACATGGAAAAACTTTTCTCCACCCCATTTGTCTCCACTTCACTTGTCTCCATGCTTTAAGATTAATGAAATTTTTTGTAACGGAGAAAAGATAGAAAATTTTTTGCTCCAAGTTTTAAGATTAATGAAATATCTTATTCATATACTGTTATACAACTTCGCTATGCGTGATTAAGGTGGCCCAACATGACGTATATATATACCCGAAATCTTCTGAAAATATTGGTTTCTTGAGTTCACACATGATAGCAAGTAAACTCGCAACATGTGGGAAGGAGAAACTGAGCCACACAAAAATTGACGTTTTCTATCATGTTAAGATTGTAACACTTTGGTCATCTACATAATTACCGGCCTTCCATCTTTTGGTATTATAAATATACAAAAATAATAAAGCACAAAACTTTTTTATATTGTTAATTTTGTTGGCTTACATCTAATGTGACCTTAAACTTTTTATCTAATTATTCATATAATTAAGTACTTACAGGTAGTTCTTAAAACACCCTACCATAGCTACCTAATGTGAACTATTAGATGAAAAATTGACGATTATGGTTGTATTTCACAACACTCACAAAATAAAAAATGGTTCACAGCCTATCATACAAAAAACATCATGTTTGCCCACAATAAGCTATAGAGTAAATTTAAAGTTGGCTAGGCTACATTACCATGAAGAAAAGTAAAGTCTATAATATAATTTTTAATATATATATATAGACACAGGCATTGTCTTTTACTTTTTGAAATCTTCATTTTATCTTTTGTAATTACCTAGAAAGTGGCGGTAAGCATCCTATTTGTTGAGTGTGAGAATGAAAACCATGACATGATATCTACATGTTAATCTTTACGCTAATGTGAAAAGCAAGATTTTCCATAAGCATGTTGGTAAAATTGATGCAGATTAGGCAAAGGAGCGGACAGATAATTTACCGAGGATATTTGGAGCGGAGAATATCTTCCTGCCCACATTTTCTCCATACATGCCCATCAGGTGGAGGTTGATCTGAATTGATTTGGTAAGGCACTCTCAGACATACTTTCTCCTTGCTATCCTCTCTGCACCATTCCCAGCCAACTCACCTAGATTACCATAATTATGATTCATTGGTCTTTTTGAGAAAAAAAATAAGTAAGAAATAAAGAGAGTAGGGCAAATATTTTTTCCTCTTACTTTCTAAATTATGATCCCACACACCTTCTTGATCTTCCTTGTGATGTCGACACATTGATATAGTCACCGGAGCTGCCAAACTTTCTTCCCGTTTTTTTTTTTTGCAGAGGAAAGAAGTCCGTCGTGGGCTGCTGTCCGCAGCTGCCGCTCATGGGCATGAGGTCCATGGTCAGCTGCTGGCCATGATAATGAAATATCTCAGCCAGCATGTCGATCAGTGCCTGGACAATATGATCAGAATTTTCAAGTGGGTTCTTCCCTAGAAGTTTCATGTATGAAGGTAAAAATTGAGGAAAGGTGGATACTTGGACCGTTATGGTAATAGAAGCGCTCCTTTCTTCATTTTTACTTTTTGACCTCATATGATCCATTGATGCACAACATTACATATTTTTCATGGTAATTTTATGAGTTCATGGTAAAATTGTAATCATAATATACCCACTAAATAATCATGAACATAATCATAAGTACGACTTGTATTTCCTATGTGTTTATGATTATGAGCATGATCTATAATTGTGTGATATTTTAAGTCACAAATTTCAAACTAATAAAATCTTGAAAAATTATATGACAATAAAATAATTGTCTACTTGAAATATATAAATTTTTGTAATGTTTAAAAATCACTTAGGTATATTTAAGAGGTGTTTACCGAGATAGTGTAAAGAAGCTGGGTGAAAGCCTTAGTTTTTCCCTCCAGTTTTAAATTACTTCAAAATAGGTTCATTTTATTGTATTTCAGTAAAACACGGTCCACACCTTAGCCTATGTCCCAATAGCACTGTGACCAATTTTGGGACCATTTGGGTTGGTTTCCAATTTTATTTGTGAATTTCAAATTCGTTGGGATCCAGATAGTTCCAGAAACAGCCCATCCAGTGGCCCAAATTGTAAAATCAACTTAGGCCTATCTACAAAGTATATTTGGACTAAATATTAATGAGATCAAGCTCATTGTGTTATCTAACTAGGTCCACTGACCCAAGCCCATTTGGAGTCTTCTATCTCATGAATCAATAGTTACAAAATTAGTGTGCAACCCAAGAACACTGCTCCAGCACCTTAGAGCCGAGATTATTGGGCCTTGCTCCGATTGATTGGCCCATGGACCAGCCATAGTGGAATTTAATTATTAACCTTACAGTGTAAGGGACAACCCATCCAAATTTTAGCCCATTTAGACATTGTTGGGCCTGTCTGAAAAATTGTATGTTAAGCCTACTTGATTAAAAACTATAGAATTGATTAAATCACACTAAGTGAACATGGAACCAAAACCTTAATTAGGTTACCTAATAAGGTTTAACACTTCACTTATGACCTAATTAAGAGAATTAAGTGATGTTAAGTGTTGAGCTTGTGTTCCAGGCTTTGCCTCGTTTTGCATGCAGATGTGGCCGATTCTTATTCGGTTCCATCTCTATGCTAGGCATCACAGGTGAGCTCACCGACTAGAATACGGAGCTTTACTCACATAGGTCCATAGGACTCTCCTTTGCTTGATCTCTGTTTGGCTCACTGTGTGCCGAGTTTAACCGTGTTTTAGACGTAGGATGACATCGGTGATGTTTTATCAGATCCCTCTAATGTCGGGCCATTTAGTTGTGTTTTCTACACATATTTAATAAAACTAAAAGGAAGAGACCCCTTGTTGGTTTTTGAATTGAAACTCTAGAAATATATGATATAAGCCTCCTCCCTAAACCTAATATATAAGTACGCATAATTTTATAGATTTCATGAAAAAGAGAGTGAGCGGTGTGGAGATATGTATAGACCACACTAGTACTCTTTCAAACCCTTAAGTAGTGTGGTGTATGAGGGTATTACGTAATGCAACACATTTCTAGAATTTCTGGCACTAACTTAACTATTCCTTTTGCTACTCGAGTATCTTGGCGGGTGATATGGAAGATGTGAGGGCGTAAGCATTGTATGTATAAATATGATTATGAGCCGTGCATGCGAGCCGGCATTTGATTAAGTTTGTTTGCTTACTGTCCAGCCAATCTTGAAGTTTCATAAGTTTTCGTAGGTAATGGAATACCCATTTGCCAGCTTGCTATTTTACCAAAAGTTATTCGGACTGGTAATTAAATTTATTTGATTAGTGACATTGTTTTCTACTATATGTAAGTGAGGTTCCCTGGCGTTGGCCAGCCTAGGTGCATGGATCCAATGGAATAGTGACGGTAGTGACGAGGCCCCTATGTTATGTTGTTTGCTTTAAACCTTATATTTTGTGTATGACTATATGACGGCCATATGCCTTAACTATGTGAACCTTGCATGATTCAGATGCATGCTATGATGGTTATGCTAACATGTTTTATCTTTATATTATTATATTATACTGTGGAGTTACAATACTTTGGGGCAAGGCTAATCATCGTCTGCAAGGTATATAATCCCCAGAGTCCTGGAACATGACGAGGAGCTAAGTCAGGTACATGAAACGTATTTGGCTACAACAGTTTGTGTATTAGATTAACATGGGTGGAAAAGCTTACGGTTCACACCACTTGAAGACCCACGTGAAGTCCGGGTATTAGGGTTTAGTGCCCTAATACTCGATGATGTTGTGTAATTCTCTGACGCTTTAATTATTACTTGCATAGGGTATGTGGAACAGGTAACCATGACTTTTGTTTAATTACCCGCATCATCTTCACATAACTAATAAGAAGACCTAAGCCAATTACTTGAACTAAGTAGTAAGAATATGATAAACGCAATAGCATGCAACCTCAAAACTATAGCGGGGGTGTGCTTCTTCTACAATTAGGAGTGATCATCACATTTTTAAAGTCACCGCTCATAGTCGCATGAGTGGTTCTACCTATGTTACAACTAGGGGTGTTCATATAGGAATCGTTTAAGCCTAAGATCCGCCTTTGTAATACAAACTCTGCACGCATTCTATGAAAACCAAACCTGGTATCCATTTTAAGCCTTCATGGAGGGTTGAGATCTGCTTCCATAAAATATGTACGTGATAGCTCAATGAGTAGCTTCTAAATTATAATATCACAATTCAATTCGTCCTTTTGGGCCAAATTGGGGTGTTACATACTCCCACTAAACTTATGGTATATACAATCATCAATCACATTCATCTCAAAACTGAACGAAAGAATAACTTGATGAAATTTGTGATACCATTAACAATAAGCCTACTTAAGTCCATAGATAGATTTCTTTAATTTGCAAACTATATTCTTTAAATATTCCGATACAAAGTTTTTTAGTTGCACCATATAAATTGTTTCATCAATGTCACCATTTAGAAATGCAGTCTTTACGTCAATTTGACGTAACTCAAGATCAAAATGTGTCACTAATGCCATAATTATTCTGAATGAATTCTTCGCTGAAATTGGAGAGAAAGTCTCATTATATTTGATGCCTTCCTTTTAAGTAAAACCCTTCGCAACAAGACGAGACTTATATCTTTTTACATTACTTTTCGAATCCCTCTTGATTTTAAATATTCAATTACAACTAACAAGTTTCGCACCTTTAGGCAATGGAACAAGATCCCAAATATCGTTAGCTTTCAGGGACTTCACCTCTTCATTCATGGCATCAATCCACTTTTGAGAATTAGAACATGGCCTGATGAAAGTTGATTGGCTCATCTTCCACTAATCTAATGTTATCCTCATATTCTTTGAGAAATATGATATAATCATCTGGAATTGCATTTCTTCTTCCTCTTGTGGATCTCCTCAATGGCATTTGCTCTTGATGCTATTGAGTTTCCTCTTCAGGTATAACTTGATTATGGAGATTCTCGACATTGTCTTATAAATTTTGGTATTGTTTCATGAACAACATTAGGAATATGATCTTGATTATTATCAAGAATAATCATGGTAAGAGAAATAGATTCTTCTTCAAAGACAAAGTTTCTAACTTCATTTCTCCCTCCAAACTCAACATCCACAAAGAACTGGGAATTTTACGTCTCAAATGGGATCATAAGAGTTATACCCTCTAGACCGTTCAAAGTACCTAAAAAAATAGTTGCTAACTGCTCTTCAGTCCAGTTTTCTTTCATTTGGCCTATAAGGTATTGCCTCAGCTTGACAACCCCAAATGCGTAAATGCTTAATACTGGGCCTTCTTCCCGTCCACAATTCAGAAGGGGTCTTAACTGTTACCTTTGTCGATACTCTATTAAGAATATATGATGTTATCTTTAGCGCCTCACCCCAAAGTGAATCAGGTAAAGTAGTATAAGCAATCATACTTCTCACCATGTCTTTTAATGTTCGGTTTCGTCTCTAAGCTACATCATTCATGCTAGGAGTACCTAACATTGTGTACTGTGGAACGAGTCTGCACATTTCTGGGAATTTGGCAAATGGTCATGGTCATTGTACACGTGATCCATCATATCTACCATAGTATTCACCTCCACGATAAGATCCTTAATATTTTTATTAAGTTGGTTCTCAACTTCAACCTTATATGCCTTAAACACATCCAATGTTTAAGACTTCTCATGAATGAGATAAAGGTAACCATAATGAGAATAATCGTCTATGAACGTAATAAAATATTGTTGATCATTCCAACAAGTTGTAGGAAATGACCGACAAATGTCTATATGTATTAGTTAGTTCTAAGACGCTTGAAGATTAATTGGTACCTAGTCTCTTTATAATTATTTGTTTTACCTTAATGCACTTAGCACAGACTTGAAAATCCGATAAATTAAGAGAATCAAGAATTCCATCTAACATAAGTCATCCAATTCATCGTTTATAAATGTGTCTAAACGCTTGTGCCAGAGTAAAGCAAGATTCTCATTTGTTAATTTTCTTTTCATTAAAAGATGCAATAGTATCAAGTAAATATAGATTAATATAAAAAGACAAGGAACCCATACCCACAATATTTAAATTTAGAAAATGACTAAACTTACTATTTCTAAATGCACAAGAGTAATCAGATTTGTACAATATAGAAATAGAAACCAAATTCAGTCTAAAAAATGGTACTACATATGTCTCGTTCAAATCCAAATAACATCATGTCTTCAATAATAATTTAAAATTCTCTATTGAGTCAATTACATCTGATTTATCATCACGCACATTATTTCGCTTGCAACAACTCAGGCAACCCAACATTGACATATTTATGTGAGCAGTAGCACCCGAATCTAGCCACTAAGTGTGTATTGGCATAAAAGCTAAATTAACCTCAGAACAAACAAAATTAAGAAATTGACCTTTCTTTACACATCAAGTGTGATACTTAGTACATTCCTTCTTTATATGTCCAAGTTTACCACAAAAGAAACAGAAATACGGCTTATCATTTTTTTACAAAGCGCTTTCTACTTTCTTTAAGAAACTCAGTGGTTGTAGTAACCTTCTCAAACACACCGCCCCCAAAGTTTTCTAGAATTCCACACTTTATGATCATAAGACTCATGTGATTTAAATGTTCCCACTTCTCAATGTCTCGTTTCTCCTCAATGGAACTCCTGTCAGCAAGAGACACGGGTTGTTCAGTCCTTAATGCAAGGTCAAGATCCATGCAACCGAAAACTATCACCATGCTCTCTTTCCAATCTTTAAAATTATCTTTAAGCATTGGAATTGAATTGATGTTGGTAAAAATCATAGAAGCAAATTGATTAACTAAAAATATAATAAAACAACATGCACCTAATAAGATTAATAATGCAAACAATGGTTAATCTCTTCAACAGGTACCTAGCATATCATTAATATTTAGTCCTTGGATAGAAATATTAATTTGTAAGTGGTACTCTTAATCCCATCAACAGTAATCAAATATTGACAATAAATTCTATCAAATAATAAATCTTTATTTATCTGATTTATTATTTACATAGAATCTTGATAATTATCTTATATTTATTACCACAAATGAATATATAATTCTGTTAAATATTAATATTCATTTGGGCCGATTACTATTTACATGAATCAAATACCCACAACTATCTTAATATTAAAAAATAAATTAATTTTCACAAAAAAGCTACTTTGACAGTATATTATAGTCATTAATAAATTCTAAAATATTAATAATAACTGAAACATAATTTAAATTTAATAAGCTAAAATAAAAATTAAAAAGGTTATAAAGGTATCTTTATTTGGATTTCTAAAATTATAATTTTTTTGTAACTTTATTTACCTCACTTGATATTTTACTAAAAGAGGACTTTGATTTGGGAATAATCATCCCATATACAAATTTCTTGCATTTTCATTTAATCCGATTCATGAAAATGACAATAACTTATACTAAATTTTGGGAAACTCCCAATGGGTTGAAAACCACATCAATTTATTTTCTCTTACAAATTAATATTATTTTGGGATCCTTAATCCTTAGATCTCGATGTGATATAGATTAAAAAGTTCCAATAAGATTATATTTTTTTGGGGTCTATATTTTTCTAAATCTTTATCTAAAATTAAATACAAATCAAATTAATCCTCAATGATCTAATATGAAGTTGCTCTAATACCGTTTGTTAAAAACTTTATAAAACTTAAAAAACAAAGTTTATCTTTAAGTAAATTATTCGGATGATCAAACCATCACCATAAAACTTTTATCTTCTTTAAATTAAATCATCAAGAAACAAAATTTGATAGCGGGAGCATAGCTGAATCTATAAAAGTAAAATGATTTTTTACTTGCTTAGGTTTTAATCTTCCAAATTCAACACTAGTTCTTCAAAACCAAAATTTATGGACGATGAGATGCGAAAATGAAAAACTACTTGTGAATTTGGAAACCATTACCCCCTCATTTATAACCTCATTTTTCATAATTTCAAATCAATCCATTATAAAAGAAAAATTACAAAAATGATATCTACGCCGGTACATCCAAACTATATTTATATTAACGACCCATAATAATAAATCAATTAAATTTAGGCCAACTTTATATAACTGCATATGATATAATTATAAATTCATATATATATATATATATATATATATATATATATATTTATTTATTTATTTATTTATTTATTTATTTCTAACATCCAATACACTTACATTGATTGGGCAGTTGAAGCTAATGGAGGACTGCACAAGTAGAGAACTTGAATGCAATCTAGATGTTCTTCTTATAAAGGGACATGGAAAGATTTTTGCCTACCATTTGAACAATGGTAAGTTGGAGACAATTTGTTCAATCATGTTGGCAGAGCCTTCGTTGGTTTACAATATTCATTATACAGATATATGGTCTTGCCATGTCTATCCTTATATATCTTGCCTGCACTATTTAGCAGAAAGCAGCAATTAAATCCTTGAAATAGCTAGCTTGTTAGCTATAAATCAAAAAATGTTTCCTCTTCTAAAATTTTCTTACCAGTTTAACTATTTCTGGGTACATTCATGATTGATTATTATTTGTGGGAAAAAAATGAAAAGTTACAAGTTAAGGAGCGAAAAAAGATTCACCTACATTCTACATATCATTCTTTAATCTCTCTACGCAAGTCCTAATTTTTGGAAGTGAAGATGGTATCTATACTGTTGCTAGTGTCAGGACTGCCAAACATGACGTCTACCAGGTCGACCACCGAGTTATCCATCTCTTTCACATTGCCACTGCTTTCTCCGGTCTCCTTCATAGACAGTGAAGGTACTTGGAAAGGGTGATCAGTAATAAATGTCTGGCTAAATTGTTGGTCACTTGCTGCAAATTCTTCCACATTGAAAATGCTGCTTAACTCGATGGAAGTGGACACAATTAGCTGTGCCGGCTCTTCACCTTCAGATTTTTCATGTTTGCTGTCAAAAGAGGATGGTACCTTGAAAAGGATTTGGCATGTATGCGAACCGCTATATGTGACATGGAACATATAATAGTTATCATCGGCTCTCTGGACTTGCTTCTTTGCTTCACAACCCAGCTTACTGTGTGTGCATCTATAGTAGCTCCTGAAACGACAAAATCACCGCTACTAGTTTTTTTTTTTTGTATATATGCTGCTGTTCTTTGTCACAAAATGCCAGTGTCAAACTAATTTATAATGTTTTTTCTTTCTTTCCGTAGATAACTCACCATAATTACCTAATGTGACTTGTTAGGTGAAAAACTGATGATTATGATCCTATTTCAGAAAGTTCATACATAAAAAAAGTTTCACAGCCTATCATACAAAAAAAATCATGTTTGCCCACAATAAGCTATAGAGTAAATTTAAACTTGGCTAGGCTATACTGCCACGAAGAAAAGTAAAGTCTACAACATAATTTTTAAAATAGTGAAAAAATATCCATAATATATATATATATATATATATCTACAGCACGAATTATATTGTCATGGGCATACATACTATGGAGATATTTTTTTTATAATTTTTAAGATTTTTTCATGGGCTATATTTTCCCACGTTAGTATAGTCCACAATATCCTAAAGTATATTCCACAGAAAGAAAAATTTGTAGTACAATCATCTATATATATATATATATATAGAGAGAGAGAGAGAGAGAGAGAGAGAGAGAGAGAGAGAGAGACACACACACATTGTCTTGTTCTTTTTGAAGTCTTCATTTTATCTTTTGTAATTACCTAGAAAGTGGCGGTAAGCATCCTATTTGTTGACTGTGAAAATGAAAACCATGATATGATATCTACATGTTAATCTTTACAGTAATGTGAAAAGCATCCACAAGCATGTTTGTAAAATTGATACAGATCAGGCAATAGTGCAGACAGATAATTTACCTAGGATATTTGGAGCGGAGAATCTCTTTTTGCCCATATTTTCTCCATACATGCCCATCAGGTGGAGGTTGATCTGAATTGCCTTGGTCAGGCACTCTCACAAATACTTTCTCCTTGCTATCCTCCCTGCACAATTCCCAGCAAACTAATCTAGATTACCATAATTATGATTCATTGATCTTTTTGAGAAAAAAAAATAAGTAAGAAATAAAGAGATTAGGGCAAATATTTTTTTCTCTTGCTTTTTACATTATGATCCCACTCACCTTCTTCTACATCTTCCTCGTGATGTCGAGACATTGATGTGCACCGGAGCCGCCAAACTTTCTTCCCGACCTTTTTGCAGAGGAAAGAAGTCCGTCGTGGGCTGCTGTCCGCAGCTGCTGCTCATGGGCATGAGGTCCATGGTCAGCTGCTGGCCGTGATAATGAAATATCTCAGCCGGTGTGTCGATCAGTGCCTGGACAATATGATCAGAATTTTCAAGTGGTTTCTGCGGATTGAGCTTGATGATAGCACTGTTGAACGTGTTTACAATCTCTACACAAGAATCAAGAAGCAAACTATTTTTCTCGCCGCGAACCATTTCTTGGAGCTGGTTCACCTTCATCTCTAGTTCTCTGGCCAGCTTGCAACCATGAAGAATGGTAGAGATCTCGTCCATATATGTTTCTTGATGCAGTTTTGGTGGAGCGAAACGTAAAAGAAAAATCAAGTAAAGGGTATAACTTGTTTGTGTGTGGTCTAAGACCCGAAATGTGATGTTTCGATATATATATATATATATATATC